>JAJOOF010026452.1:0-28412 GCA_029582545.1 Solanum lignicaule
ATACAATATAGGAATGGTCATATTAATTGTAGGGGTAAAATGGAAAAGAATTAATTAATTCTATCCTAATTTAATAAGTGCTCAAATAATATGAAAAATAAAAATTTAGTAAGATTCTCATCTAATATGGGACGGAGAGAATAACAATATAACTTTATTAATGTTGGGCCCGGGCAACGCCTGGGCTTTCGTTACTAGTATATATATATATGATGATTTTTGTTTCCACTTATAGTAATATATGATGATTATCTTGGAGTTGTTTCCCATAGACATTAGCCAAATATCCTACTAAACACAAAATTAAGCTAGTATTTCTCCATATGTTTGGTTATAGTTTTTTGAGACATACTTCACTTTTTTTTAAAACAAAAACATAAAACATGACTTATACCCATACACTGAGTTAATATCTCAACAGGTCATTCAACTTTGAGAATTTTTCTAGCAAAGTCATTGGACTTCGTTTTATATTAATAAAATCACTCAACTTAGATTTTAATATCAATGAAATCAGCCAATTAAATTTATATTAAAATAAAAATCTAACATAACAAAATAAAATATCTTTTTATGCCGTATACATATAGACCCCATAAATAAATAAAATTTAAAAGAACTTATTAAGGATTTTTTTTATGAAAAAATAAATTAGTAAAATAAATATAATAATATTAATATATATTTAAAACTTACTCTCTCTCTCTCTCTCTATATATATATATATATATATATCATGCTAGGTGATTTTCTAGAAGAAGAAAAAAAGGAACCAATTTGTGGATTGGTGATTAATGAGAGGAATTATAGATAGTAGCAGTTGAAATTGTTGCAAATTTTAACTGCGCTAGTTTCACCGTTAATGTGAACAGGGTAGAAAAATTGTTCTTTTTAAATATAAAATAATTTGCGTCCGCTAATCTTTACCATATGAACTAAATCTATAATATTTTTTGTCCGTTAAAACTCCTTAATAAGTTTTTAAATTTATTTATTTATTGGTGTAATTTATATTTCCATGGTATAAAACAAATATTTTATTTGTCATATTAGATTTTTTAATGTAAAATTTAATTGATTGATTTTATCGATACACAACAAAGTTCAGTCCGTGATTATGCTAAATAAATTTTCAAAATTAAGTAATCTTTTAAAATATTAACTCCCCATATATTCTAAAAACTATCAAAATATCCATAAATTTAACACAAATTTATTATTTTTATAATGAACTAGATAATATTTTAATAAAAACTATTGATAACATAATTACTATCTACTACAATAGGTCATATTTAATTAGTTAGGAAGATCCATAAAATCAAATATGTATATAAAAGAGAACTCTAGGCTCGCCTACGTGGCACCATCACAAGCTAGAATTTCTTTGAAATTTATTTATTTTCAAAAATAGTCTTCCCCTTTCATGAAAAGTTGTGACTTATAATTATTTAAAGCAAAAATTATCTATCTTATTTTTCACATTAAAGAAGGAATTATCTTTTAAATAGTTATTATCATATTTTTTTTTAGTGATGACTAAAATGATAATTAAAATAATGTTATAAAACTCTTCCACTCCTTTATATGTGTGTATATGTTTGTCAATTTCTAATTAATATTCTATTTTTTTTGTCATTGTTGAAAGGTATAATATTACCTATGGTACATTTCTCATAGCAATTAGATAGTACTGCCCCTAAAAATATATGATATGGTCTATCATATTAGAAATAAATAAATAAATAAACCATCTTTTTAGTATTTTTAAAACTTTTAATTAGTAAAGAAATTATTTAATAAAAAGAATGAAGAAAAAATTTTCATTTATGTGTACATATATAATAAAAAGTTATTTTATAGTTATGCTATAATAAATGTATATTTGTGATTAATATGTATTTAACTTGTAATTATTTAAAGCAAAAATTATCTATCTTATTTTTCACATTAAAGAAGGAGTTATCTTTTGAATAGTTATTATTATATTATTATTTTTTAGTGATGACTACAATAAGAATTAGATTAATGTTACAAAACTCTTCCACTCCTCTACAGTTAGGGACAAACATTGATCCAACACTTGATATACCTTTCTACAACTTGACACTTCATGTGCTCTAAAAAAAATTAATATTTTGTCACTCTATGATAATTTTTATATAATTGAGTAGATAAGTACATATCAAATTACTAATGACATCATGACTTCTTATAAATATACATTTTATTATATATTATGTGTTTCAATTCTTTTATTTTTCATTGCAAAGTATAATCT
Organism: Solanum lignicaule; assembly: GCA_029582545.1. NCBI lineage: Eukaryota > Viridiplantae > Streptophyta > Magnoliopsida > Solanales > Solanaceae > Solanum > Solanum lignicaule. The sequence goes on from JAJOOF010026452.1 coordinate 2,282, forward strand.
CCGATGTAATGTTATATAATCAACTTAATTGTTTATTCTTAAGATACTTTTTATGTTTCTCTTTTTTTTATCGGCAATGTTAAGCGGAAATTAAAGTTTGAAATATCTTTCTAGCAATTTTCTAAATTGACAACATCAAGACCGTGACTTGATTTGTATTTTTTTAATACATTTTTAATTGAAAAATAGTCAATTAAGGACATCAATTATTTAAAAAAAATATATTCAATTCCGCGCAAAGTGCAGATAAGTAGACTAGTTGTTCTATATGATACATTCTTCCTTTAATTTTTCATTTTAATAATTACTTATGATACATTTAAATGGGGTACTTTAAAATTATGTATGTAAAACAACAGTATGACTGAACTTTCTACACGTTAGAATTAGAATATTTGTTCACTTTTATCACTTTTAAAATTTATTTATTCCTTCACTAACGATTATTTATTTATTAGAAAATTTAATATCTTCGGTTGATATGTTCATTTAATTCCCCAAAAATATCAAACAGTAACACTTCTTAGAAGCAAAAGGATAAATTATAAAGTCAAATTTAAGATGATTGATTGAAGGATAAATGATAAGATGTTATAATTATCATCTTCCTTTACAATCATTAATATTTATTACTTGTATATAAGATAATATAATGTTTTAATTTTAATAACTGATAGATTTTAATTATTATTTTATAAATTTCGTAATAATAAATTCCTGTGCAATAATCATAGTAGTAATTAGTTGAATTAAGAAGTTTTACCCATCAACAATATTTCGCAAATCCCATCCAGATAAATTCGCAGCTTCAGTCAGTGCTGCTCTCCACTTTTCCACTCTTTCAGCTCCAAACAATCGTTCCTTGTGTTTTGCCAAACCTTCGCCAAAGGACCCAGTTTGCCTTCGCACTTGAGAAGGATCAACATCATAGAAAATAGGCAAAACTACCTGATTTAACCTCTCTTTGCAATCGAGAATTTTGACGAGTTCATCAAGACACCAACTAGACGAAGCATAATTTTTTGAGAAAACAATAATGGAAACCCTAGATTGTTCAATTGCTTTCTCAAGTTTGTTTGAAATGACGTCTCCCTTTCTCAACTCTTCATCATCTATGAAGGTATGAACTCCGACTTGACACAATCTGGTGTAAAGATGACCGGTGAAGGTTTTGCGGGTATCTTCACCTCTGAAACTGAGAAATACATCATAAGAAAAGTGGGAAGAAGTAGATGATTCTCCGTCAACAAATTGAATATTCATATTTGATAACAATGTAATATAGGGAAATTAAAAATGAAAGATGAGTGAAGCAGCTACTTATATACCCACAGGTAATTGTTTGTTCGTGGAAACTTAATTTTGGGTCAACTCATTTACAATCCCCAAAGAAGGTTAACCGAAATGAAATGGAAGTTTCCCAACATTGTTGTTTGAAGAATTTGGTAAGCTACTTTACTTGCTCATTATTTTAAAGTATACTGCTAACCACTCTTAAGACGTATATAACCTTCTTTCTTTTTTTCACCCGGAGTGCACTCCTATCAACTAGTGCACCACAACTCATGTTGGTACACGTATATAGTTCATTCACATAATGGAACGTGTTACAAATTAAAATAGCTCCGGGAGTAACAGGTCACCTATGATTAAAATAAAATGTGTCGGCTGCAATTTTGCCTATTAAATGGAAACATTCAAATTCTTTTTCTTTTTAATTAGATGGTTTCACTTTCTAAATTTCTCTACCCACCAAAGGTCAATTCTAATAGTGGTTGCATCTTGAATTGGACTCTTTTTATTTTTTATACAAATTTCTTACCAATTATCTGTGATTAATTTATTACAAAACAAATTTATTGCTTACTTAAAGCAAGGTATTATAAATTCACATTGAAACATTGTAAAAATTTTACAACTTGTGATTTTTCATCTTTTTAAAAATAAATAAATAGCAATACAAGAAATATCATGATGTTCTACCATGTCTTTATAAATCTCGATTTATCTTTGTTATGTTTTTTTAAATCGAAATTTAATCTTCTTTCTGTTACGACTTACGATTACTAGATTTTATGCAAAACTTTAGTAAATGTGATTTCACTTAAATAAATGTTATTTACATATATTTCCATTCAGTCTGACATACACAGTAACACCACATGTTTCTTCTTTTTGCAATCCCAAAAAAGGAAGAAGATTCTTCTCCATTGCTAAAAGTCAATAAATTACACAGTTCAATCACTTACAATGTTCTCTGGCATTGTAGGTTAATCAAAGAGACACTATATTCACTATACAATGAAAAAGTTGATTCAATTTTTTAAACTAAGCTTAGGGCAACTCACCATACTACCACTATACAATGGAAAATTTGGTTACATAAATTAAACAAAATTTTCTATAGAAGCTACTGCCATCAAAGATCGATGCTCAATTGTTCATACCTAATAATGGCTTTGTAGCCCTATAATAGTACACATTCTACTACATCCATCTTCCCATCTTCATTGACATCATTTTCCTCTTCTTGTGTGCTTTATGCTTTTCTGCAATCCTCAGCTTTCTCTTGGCATTTCTCATTGGATTGACCACAGCAATGACCTTCTCTTCTTGTTTCCTCTTATCCCTCTTCGATTTGATATTCTTCCTTATATGACTGTAGATTTGGACAAAAATATGTGTTCCTATAACATTGCTTATGCTCCCCCGCACTCCTTCAGCCAGTTGTTTCACGTCGTCTGTGGAGATGATGTAAACATAATCATCAAATATAATAAGGACTACAAAGTTTAATCACTCGGAAGCCAAAAAGGAAGTGAAGAATATTTGTAAATGCAGCTAGCATTTGACATATAAGATAGTATGGACAGACACTTGAAACAATAAGTTAGCAAGAGATTAAATGAGAGACCATACCTGATATAACTTTTCCGGCAAATCCTTCACAAACTTTGTACAGGGGCAACAGCATATGATATGCAAAGCTTTGGCAATCAACCTCACCTTCAGGGGACAACAATCTACTCTGATCTATAAGCTTTGGTGAAACTGATTTGAAACAATTGAAGATAATTCTCATCTGCAAAAAATTGTGCACATTCCACAGCATGAGAACAGGCACTCCTAACACCATATATGGGAGAGTAAGGCCCAAAATATTTTTTTTGGAAAACAATGAGAAGGTAAATTACATAGCAATGACTAGGCTAAGAAATTTTTTGCGAGTCGAGCAAACAGAGATATCCTTAATTAATCACCCACCTGCATATCCTCCACATGAAGGGAAATCTTTCCCATTGTCTTAAGCAAATAAGAAATGACCAAGTAGCGCTGGCCTTCATCTTCTTGATCGCTAAGGTCAGACACAAGAGACAGATAGATGTTTTTCCCTTTCCTTGAATCAAGCTGTTGAAAAGCCTTAAGTAGAAGACCCTGCTCGTCATGTTCAATGGTGGACCAGAACTTATCTTTACATTCATTTTTTCCTAAGAATGAATGCAGAGAGCAAATTGAAAAGACAAGATTTTGAGTAATGAGATCACTAGCAGCATCATCAGTCTGCAGCACCTTCAGCTGACAACAAAGAGAAGTAGCTACGAAGAAAAGTCTACTTGGCCTCATCAAAAAGTAAGTTTCTTGTGGCAGTTCAAGGTTTTCTTTACAAGCCTCAGTCACAGTGGCAAAGTAGCAAGCCACAAGACGGTTTGATATGTTGCGCAACCACAGATGCGGATGCAAAAGCAACTCACAGATTGCTTCCCACAGATCCTATGAGATGTCAATAAAAATAATAGTCAGAAAACAAATATGAATTTATCCAAAGAACAGGACAAGTTATTGGCAATCTGGAAATGGGAGTGTGGTAGCTGTGGAGAGTACTTTCCCCAGTACAACAATAGCATACCTAGTGAAATCCCACTAAGTGGGGTCAGGGGAGGGTAGAGTGTACGCAGTCCTTACCACTACCTCGTAGAGGTAGAGAGGCTGTTTCCGAAAAACCCTGGCTCAAGTGCATCAAACCAAAGTAAAAGTATTCTCTTCAAACTTTAAGCCCAGTATACTATTCAAACTCTAAGCACTTGATTTTCAAATACTTCTCAACTTTACACCTAGTCTGTAGTTGCAAACTATCTTTTGGAATGCTGCCTAAGTTTGAGGACCAAAGCAATTTCACCGAAGTGGTTTTAGCCACACCAAAAAGTAATTCATTTCTTAAATCTATCACAAAGCAAAATGAGGTCCAGTAGTTTTCACATAAGTCCCCTCGTACATATGCTAAGTTGGACATATTAAGGATGACTTGGTTTTAGCTCTCCTATATTTTAAGACCATAGCTAAAATAATGAAATACAGCAGCACTAGCACTAATGAAATAAAGGATAGAGAGAGAAAATATAGTAATTTTTTTCATTCTACAGAGACTAATATCCATTCTATAGAGGATAGATATAGAAGATATTTTATCTTTTTACATTCTACAGAAACAAACATCCAATATGTGCTATAGAGTATCAAAACAATGTCTCAAAAGGCATTCAACCAGTTATGAATATCCATTAGCTCCATTTTATCCCAATAGAATAAGTCTGGATGGCTGGCAAATCTTATAAATGTTCATATGGTGTTGTTGTTGTCTTATTTACAGAAGTAATCAGTTAGTACCTAGTAGTAGTCACTTTAATTTCTAACATAGGATTAAAAGAAAGGAATAAATACCTCAAGATCCTTTCTGAAGCACAACTTAGGAAATTGATTTAATATCTTCTCAAACAGAACCAGTGAATAATATGCTTCTTTCCAAGATGAAATTGTTGCATCATTCGGTAGATCCACTTGCTTATTTGTAAGAACATTAACAGCAGATTGCAAGATGTTTCTCATAACAGGTAGGAGGCTATCAATATACTTTTGGAAACCATCTTTAAGTACTTCAATGAGTAACCCCAAAACCTGTAAAAGAAATAATGAAGTCTTGAAACATGTTTTTCTATTTTTTGATGAGGAAGGAGTTATATCTCAGATTCATGACAAAATAATGAGGTCAGTTTTTGTCCATTCTTCCAGCTATTTAATTCATAGTTCATATACATAAACGAATATGAAAAAAGTGAATGACATATGGAACTTGTAATCCTTCTTCGGTATTTCCAAACCTGCTCCACGATGGCATAATGTAGTTGAATAAAAGAACAGTTTGGGGTTTTCACTCGTTTACCTGTGCTGCAGCACTCCATAAATGTGGTTTATCTCCCAGATACCAGGACCGACTAAACTCAAGAATTGACTGGAGTGAACGGGGGCTGACTCGTCCAACAAGTAACTTTATGACTGTACCAGTCATTGAACGGACTCTGTTGTCACGATCATTCGCCAGACAAACCACCAAATGCAGAAAAAACGTCTGAGATTGTTCATCTATGATGCTAACTGGGAATTTCATTATAACAGCATGAAGCATTTCAAGGATAGCTTCTCTTCCAGTTGAATGCTCATATCTGAAAAATTCAAAAACATCATTACAGAGATGTCACCATCTATAAATTTTACCAAATGAAATTACTGATTGTGCCCTTATGTCCTTGCCTTAAGTTTGAAAGTAAGAAATCAAGATGTTGTTGAAGACGTTTCTCAGATATATGGTAGTCCAGTAAAAACTGCAGCAAAATTTGGCTGCTTTTCTTACGAATTGATTCAACTTGACTAGTCACCATCAACTCTGCAACACGGTTAACTATATCATAGATTTCTGCAACTACCAACTTCCTACTCACTATTGCTTTCAACAGTGAGAGAGCCACAAAAGAGGGATTTCTTTCAAGATCAACAAAAAGAGGAAACTGGATTAGCATATGCAGTTGATCAGTAGAAAGTGTGATCTTAGTGCTACGCAAAAGCACAGTTAGCAACTTAACGCAAGACTCCAATAATGGATTACTGGAAGTTACTGAACCTTGAGCAATATTCAGTAATGAATTCTTTATCTTCTCTGCCTGAGATTCAAGAGATGGCAAAGGGAGCCTCACCAGAGGAGATAAGCACCTAAGTGAGGCAGACATGACATTCTCATATTTTGAGTTTAAGCATTCACCCAATAATCTTACAAATGGATCTAGCATTGACAACAACTGCTCATCTTTCTTGTCAAATTTCATGTTCTTCATGTAATTCTGAAGCACTCCAAGAGCAAATTCAGTAATAAGATGGGAATATCGTGGATCAACGCTGACCAACTTATCTGATTTAGCAATCTGGCTGCTTACTCCATCTTTCTTTTGCTTACCTTCCATTAAAGTCGATGTCTCTGCATGCCCTGGAGATTCATCTTTTATGCCATCTTTAATCAGACCATATCCAAAGATAAAGAGTTCCGTCTGGTTAACGGAAGGATTACACTGTATTCCAGCAGCTATATGAGAGAACATATTCTCAAATTTTGATTTTACTTTTGGAGTCAGCTGCTTCTGTAGATGCTTAAGAATTGGCGCAAGCAGCTTCAGAGCATGTGTTTTGAATGTGATGCTTTGGGCAATCAATTTAAGGGTATCATATGACTTCTGCTTCCTAGTCTCTTTCATCTTTGAAGCAATCTTCTCAACCTCTTTCTCCTCTGAAACATCACTAAGTATATCATTTACTGCAATCGAGAGAAGATCCTCTAAACAATAATCCAACTTCCCACTACTGGGATTTAGAAGAAATTTTGATAGTAGAAAATTGAGAGTGAATCCCAAAACATGCAATTCAAATCCTCTCTTCAGAGTGCCTCTCAAGACTTTGACAACAAATTGCAAGTACTCCAGCCCTAGTTCTTTTAAACAAGCAGCCAAAGCAGCTCTGGCTTCATCACGAACACTTTCCAAACGATTCTTAAGGAAATTCGCTATGCGATGCATTATAGATGGAAGGTGCGATTCCATGATGTCTCCAGGAAGTAGCTTGAGCAACTTAAGCAGAATTAGACTGATGTTTACATTGAGATTATCAGTATCAGCAGTCAACATTTTGTGTACCCTGGGAAGCATATCCTTTTGGAGGCACTTTTGTATTTCCTCAAGTTCAGAAAAGCCAATGACTTTGCCGGACTCTATCAAACTAGTATTTTGAGTATCTTGCATAGAATCCTTGGTGACATGATCAGAAGGAGTCTCTGAGAAATGGAACTGATCCAAAATGGAGCTTATTAACCGCAATAACACCTTTTGTTTATCTGGTTTCAGTGTCATCTCCCGAAAGCATCTATTGAGTAATGCATAATACAATCTCCAGTCCATGAATTTAGAAATTGATCCAACAGCTTCCAAACATGCACTTCTAATATTTTCACCCTTTCCAACTTGCCCATCAAGCAACATTTTAAAGAGAAGAGGGATAAACACTTTATTTATGAGAACCTGCACCAGAATTATTCCCAACTATTAGTACAGCTTAGCAACACAGAGCACAAATTGATGCTTAAAAGAAAAAGGCAAGTAACCACCTTAGACAGATTCCCGGAACTGATGACATTCTTAAAGCGTAACAAAGCCCTTGCTCGCCTGTGTCTCTGAATAAACATCATGTAATGGCATAAGGTGAGAAAGCACAAAAAGAACTAGTTTTTGGACCATGTGTCCTTTCAGTAAAGAGAGAATAAATAGCATCATGAGAAGGTGTAAGGTACTGAAGTATGTTCCCGTTAAAGCATAAAACTAATACTTCTAATACTACTAATGGAGAAGCATAAATAAAATGGAGCAGTAACTTTACACCAACTTAAGATTTACTTGCAGAGTAGATATAGCATATACCAAAAAATCTATGGCATGGGAATAACTTACTTGCAAATGCACAACATTGTTGAAAAAGTCCTGCTCTGGATCTTCACTGTAAAGAACTGCAAATGATTTGAAGTCTTCCACTGTTGGAAGCTTCAAGACCATATCTCGAAGTAGATCAATCCATACCTAAAAACAGAAAACCAACATTAGCAGAAACTCCAATCCTTGTGAAATACATACCCTGCCCACTACAGCCTAACAATGTCCCTCCCTCAACTACCGGGTCAGTCCTCTACTGACCAGCGGGGGAGAGGAACCTTGAGACATGTAGACGAAAAAAAACATGTTGCATGAATAACCACTAGCAAAACAAATAACTGATTCAAGTGTTGATGGCTGGAAAACACAAAAGGAAATCAAAGGCAAGAAAGGAAAATAGAGAAAAGTAACCAGATAACTAAAGCTTTTTCAGCTCTTGTACTCCATACCTTCTGGATTGTATCTTCTTTGTTCATTGCAGTACCCATGTGCTTCAAAAAGAAGTTGCTTAGAATATGCCTAACCCAGGCTCCAGAAGATTCTTGATCAGATTTCAACTCTCTATCGAGTATTTGACTAGAAAACTCAACAAACGAAAGCAACAATCTATATGCACTCTGTCTCAAAATAAGATCCCCAGATGACATATCATGTATAGCATGTGACAGAATAATCAATGCATGCTCTTCCGGGACAGTGTGGAAAAAATCTGCACTTATCTTTTCATAAGCAGCAATCACGGTATCATAATCAAGATCTCCCAACTCTACAGTAGACATGGCATTCAATTCACGAAGAAGATTTGCCTGTATGAAATTAAGAGGTGTTACACGTCAACAAACACCTAAAGCAACAAGTTCAAAAGAAAACTAGATGGTCTAGTAATACCGTAGGATGTACAGAAGAATCATTCCCTGCGACAGCATCAAGAACATCACAAATAGAAGTACGGACATCCAAGCCAGCAGAAATTACGAGTGGAGAAACAGATTTGACGATCTTTTTACTGCTTTCACTACCCAATGGTTCTACAATATCCTTAATAATCTGTAAAGTGCCTACACAAATCTCTGCAACCAGAAAGAAAGGTAATCTTAGAAAAAGAGCAAGGACATGAGACCAAACAGGTCCACCTAAACTGTATGACAAAACTGAGAGACTCTGACCAGGGTCTTTGGATCTCTTTGACAGAAGCGGAAGCAAGATGTCAAGAAACTTCCTTGCAGCCAATGGTCCCTTTATGTGCTTCGATAAAAGCTTGAAGACATTGAGCTCTTTTTCCCCAGGATATTTGACAATCTTCCTGGAAAAGTGAATACATCAGTTAAGAGGAGATCTGATGCTAGTGCATCTCATATAACACTTAATTACATAAAGAGCATGCTAAGTCCACTTAGCCATATAGGGTGGATGACACGTACACTCTCTCTTGTAGTTGTGGGGTGGGAGAACTATGGAAGATAAAGCTAGAAAACTACAAAGAAAAAGATTTAGTTGGACAGGAAAATACTTTGCGTTCTTTTCTTTCCTCCTTTTTTTTGGGAAGCATACATGTGTTTTTCTTTCCTTTTTTTTGTGTGTGCGTGGGGGGATCTGTCCCTACCTACCTCCATCCACTCTCTTTCTCTCCCGCTCATATATAAGTCAAGGTATAGGATAAGCAATGAACTAAGGATCCTGGTCTTGTGGACAGAAACGATTCACTAATCCCCATCAATTTAAGAAAAAATGAATTAGAATAAAAGAACAAGCCAATACAAACTCAAGTTGGTAGCTCCAAATAGCAGCGAAGAAAATCGATAGTGAAAAGAAACAGGACGCTGATGAAGCATTAAGAATCAATGTACGAGGTGCCAGTAAGATAAGTTCATACTGAGTACTTCTTCAAAATAGAATTTTCCTTCACTGACCTAGATAGTTGTTTAAGAGTGCCACTACATTCTTTAAGATGATATTTGAGTCCTATGTGCATACTCATAGTTAGCACTTACAAGTGCAAGTAAAACTGTGGTCAGACAAAACTTGAGCATTATGTACATTATTATCCAACCACATTTGATGTGAAGATAACACATTTTGATAGGCTCTCTAATTGTTAAAATGTCATAAGACATCATATCCTGAGGTGACTGTTAAAATTTGTAATATCAGCTAAGGAACAATTTCGAGGCTGGTAAGTCGCAAGCCAAACGAATATACGATTTACATGGATTAGTTATTTAAAGATTTGTGCAATAAGCTATAACCAGCAAGGAAATGTTTTCAGCATATGGGTCAATTTTGAGCATGATATTGAAGTCCTATAAATTAACACAATCTTCAAAGAGGGAAAAAAATTAAAGCAACAACGTTAATTTCACATTGTCATACCTCTTATGTGCACCGTCATGTACAAAAAGATGATGCAAACTGCATACTAGTACATCAACGTGAGGATGCAGTAATCTCTTAAGTGGGTTGTCTTCAATACCTAGCTCAATATCAAGATATAACAGATTCTCCACAAACTTGAGAACTGAGGAAACGATGGCATCTGATGCTGTTGAGACTGCTAGCATCGAAAATACATCAGGTACAAGGTTCTTTTCTCGGGACAACAGAGGCACAAGTTTGGAACTTCTACTCATAGCCAGAAAACAAGAAAATAACGAGCTTGCTTTCTCACTACTAGCACCTTCCTGTTTGAAACTGGCAACTAAGGGTTTTACTGACATAAAGAACAAATCCCAAAATTCAGGACTGAAATCATGATCTTCAAATTTGCTAAGGATAAAAGAGATGATCTTCAGGCATAAAGATCTCAAATCCTTGCACTGCTTTGCAGCCATGTTCGTCTGCACAAAAACCAACACATTGGTTAATAAGATTTTTCTATACAGTATTTTCAAATACTGGTTAATAAGTATTTCTTCATTCAATTCACAACTTCACCACAAACACAGAGCCGCCTTTTTTCTAATAAGGAATAATTTGATTATCAATTGAGGGAAACCCTGTATGCAAACCATATATCAAAAGAACAGAACCTACACCAAAACATGGTTCTCAACAAAAATGATCCAATCCTCCATACAAATAGGGACCTCACAAATACACCAAAAAGAAACTAGAGATAAAACACTAATTTGCATTTTCACAAAATCTAGTTCCACCCATTCAAATGCAATCTTACTGCTCTCTTTCCAAATGATCTACATGATTGCTAAAGGGGCAACACCCCATGTCCTTGGGCTTCTCTTCCCCCATTCTATGGGTCCAACTTTGCACAACTTCCTTCACAGTACCCAGCATCACCCATTGCATACCAAACAAATTAAGGGCCCTTAAAGGTGTCCCTTAATTTGTTTAGCTTCCTCCCACCCCTTCATGATACTCCTCTACAAACCACACCCAAACACAAAGTTTCCTTTAGTTTTCTCAGAGATTATATAGAGGAAAACTACGTTAGCAGCAGCTAAAAGTTCCTGATTCCTCTCGAGATCAAACATAAATACCCATGAAAAGAAAATGGCATACTATACAGAGTGTTCCTGTCGCCTATTAAAATCAAAATGAAGTTTACTCTTAACTGGAAAAATGGGAAAATTCGTACCTCCCATCCCTTCCCCATTTTAAGCCATAAATTTTATGAATAGTTGACCAAACCACCCTCAAAAAAGCTACCTCTTTTAGGTTATTGCTCAAGGGTGATCTGAAAGGAATACTAATACTGTCAACCTCCAAAAACCAAATCAAGGGATATACAAAATCATTTACTATTAATATTAAGTGTCAACCACCTAATACAATATTTTGGGCAACATCAGTCTTTTTTTTCTAAAAGTAAACCTGCTAGGCTGTAGTACAGCAGATGATGACATTACCACGATTTTATCCTCTACTTGGTGAGCATGATCAGCCAGCGTCCCATCATTTTGTGTCCCTTCAAGAGTTGATGTACAGCTGTCCAAGAGACGCACAATGCATCCCATTAACAGGTCAAGAAAAGGGCTAATGTGCACTTCATCAAAAACAGCTACAATATCCTCAATTACATGTAGAAAACCATATCTCTTCTTCCATGAAATGACATTGATACAATCTCTGGAAAAATGCTCCAAGACACTAAATGAGTCAAGCCCATGCTGAAGAACTCCAGGTGTAGTCCAGGGCCATGCACTCTTTGCTGCAGCACCTTGTGAAGCCGATACAAGGGGTTTTATTAGCAAAGCAAAGAAAAGAGGAAGCTCTTCAACATCTAGCTGAGCTAAGAAGCCAAGAATCGCCTTTCGATGATGGACACTTGCATGCTGAGACAAATAATGCATTAAGTTACCGTATTATACTGGAAATGGTAAATAAAGAAGAGAACGTAAAGAACAGGAAACAAAAAGCTATGATACTAGAGGTCAGAGAAAATTGAATAAATTTGATAAATACCTTACGAGAAGCGAGCACCTTTAACTTTCTGACTTTTGGAGACAGTATTCTGATAACAACAGGCACAAGGAAAGCTCTATGCCTTGTATCAACAAGATCTGATTCCCTAGATAAGCTCCACGTCGTGAGCTCCTCCCTCAGACTTTTCGAATTTATCAGATTTTTTAGATGCTGATCATACGGAAGTAAGAAGTCATCTTTCCAATTTAACAGGCAATCAAGGACCTTACTTTGCATGTCAGCATCATCTTCCTCGAGAAGTCTGAATCCCCCACCCCAAAATAAATAAATAAAAAAAAAGAAGGAAGAATACAATTAATAGGTAACCTCAAAAAAGATTTAATAAAGTACACAAATTTTGACTGTTGAGAATAATCCAAAACGCAAACCTGTACAGCAAAACCTCCTTGAAGAATTGATTGAGATAAAAAGACCTAGGATTTCGCATCAGTCTGAATAAGGACAGCCATTCTTGAAGAACACTTTTCCACTCTTTCCCCTTAGAACCCTCCTGATTGTATAACTCCACACTGCATTTTCCAGAACAAGCAGATAAACACTGGTTAACTGGAGAAGATAGAAGCGCACACACTTACTGCAAACCTTAAAAACTATAGTTGAAAAATAAAATGCACCTCTGAAGATCTTCAATATTATAGCCTAGGAACTTCAAGAACAGAGGGATGATTTGTCGTGAACGCGATTCAGCAACAGATGGAATTCTCTGTAAGCACTGAATCAACAAGGAAAAAACTGTTGCACATGACGCACCATCAGACACCGGACAGACATAAGACCTAAAGCTTCCATTCAAATCTGCAAATATATATCACAATAATTAATAAGTAAAACCACTGTGGACAAAAAAGAATAGCCAGTGGACTGTATGGACTAAAAGAAAAGCTAGTCAACAGATAAAAATTATCTTTGAGATCTGGGATAAAATAGATGGAACATACTATTAGCTGTTTCTAACGATTCCCCCTTGCTTTGAGCAGCTTCATCACGAGAACCCAGAAAAACAGACAGATAATGATCAAGGTACTCAATATATCTGTCCCACAACAGCCCAAAGTATTGACTGAGGAGGACAGCTAAGCAGTCCAATGTCGGGTTCCACAAATAGCTAAAACGGTTATGAAAGATTCCAATAATTCCACTGAGAACAACAGGCATATACTCTTCAGCTACCCTCCCAGCAGATAAACTCATCTGTATTTTGGATATCAGTAGGATGACTTTTCTACTGGTCGCAATAGAAAGAGGCGTTTCTTCAATCAAAAGTAGGAGACGAATCACCTGGAAATAACCAGGAAAGGATTAGTGACAGAAGAAACTACATAACAAAGGAGAAGGTATCACATTCATACATTATTGCCATGGTAATCCACAAGAGTGGTCTGAGGATTATCCATTCTCATTTTCTTCTCAAGGGGCTGTTCATTAGTAGAACTGAAATCAGTCAAAGGTTCATAGTGGCACAATATTCTCAAGGTCGAAAGCCGCAAATTCTTGTCGTGGTGGCTCAAATTTGCAGCAAACACGCCTAAGGCATCCACCAACTTACTCACTGCAAGCTCTGGGTGATACTTTTTAGTGCTTGCATCAGCTTGGATTATGGACCTTCAAGCATAATTGTAAAGGGGTTACCAACTGAAAGGAGCAAAAAGAGTTACAAACCTGATTTTCAAACAAATATGAACATACCCACAAACTGAATCCAAAAAATCAGCTACTGGAGACAACACGTGAGAACATGTCTTGTGCTTCCTTGCCAGATCTAAGAAACTGCTTACGACAGAATCATCAAATCTGGAATTTTGATTGGTCAGTGACTTGCAATAAGAACCCAATGCAGCACCAACCAAGCTCTGCCAGGTAGTTCTGGGATGCCCAGCAATGTCAGCTAAGAAAAGCAAAGCACACAAAGGACAGTCAGAAAGAGAGACATGTAATAAGTTTTAGTGAAAAAAAATTCCCTATACATTGGAGGGGGAGGGGGGAAGGTCACAGACTCACAGCAACAAGGTCATCAAAGATTCGCTTCTTTTAGAAACAGATGACACATTCTAGCATATAGGCACTAAGGTCCATATCATGAACATCCCCCAATTAAATTTTAGCACTTGGTGTGTGAAATATTTGTTCTTTTTTGTCCCATAAATACCAAAGGTGGTATAGAACTTTGTATAGCTAAGTTTCTCCCTAAGGAATCTAACTCATCTCAGATAACATGTCTTACCAGATTCAGTACTCAAAAGCTCATCTAGAGCATTAACCAAGTCCATTAGCAATGACTCATTCGCTGAACCACCTGCTATAGGGTAACAGCCTACGATTCCCCACAGAATGGCTAACTCATTTTCTTCAATTTGGGTAGAATATGGTTCCTTTTGAATCCGCCGTATCCAGCGGCCAATGGCTTCTCGGAGAAAACTATGAATTCTTGAAAGCTTCTCATTTGGAACTTCATCCAAGAAGCTATGACCTTGTGCTGGCAGCCTCTTAAAAAAGATCTGCAGCAAATGTATAACCTCTTCTTCTGAAATCTCAATCATATCATTTAATGCACTGAAATGTCATTCAAAGATTAAAGATCAGTTAGCAACCATTAATTATCACATATAAAGAAATACCAAAAAACAAGAAACCACAATTCATCCCATGAAGTGTGCTTTCATGTGCAAAAGTGAAGCCAGGGACAAGGGCAGGACCTTATAATGCTAGCTCTGAAGAAATGGACAATGCAAGGGTCCTTCAATAGAAGATCTTCGACAAAAGACAGCAAACTACAACATTAGGCAATTGTTAGGGAAACAAGCAAGAAATATCACCTGGAAGACAAGCTCACATTTGCAAAAGAAAGGCAATACCTCTTATTCCTCAAATCAAACACAGGAGCCCATTGCATTGAAACAGAAGAGAGAGTAGAAATATTATTAGCTCTATATAGACCATCAAGAATGCAAAGCATTGACTGCATAATTTTGTCAACAATGTTTGATGTTTGATCAACTGCCTTCACAGTAGGATAAGGCAGAATGTAAGTCTGTACAAGTAACTGGATCAATTGTAGCACCCCTTGGTAATCTGGAATAAGCAAAATATCTTAGAAAACTATTTCATAATGTACAAGGCAAAGCACATGAACATCACTTATAGCCTACCAGAAATTTTCTGAATGTAACTAGCTTGCAGGGTAGAAACAAGAAGGGATAAAAGGCGACCAAGGTGCAATAGGTGGCCTTGAGATACACACTCCGTTATCTCCTCATATAAGCAAACCCACATCAACTCCAACTCTGTAGCTTCCAATTCCTCACATAATCTCTGCAGTGCTAGAACAAGAACTTCAAGAATAGCCTCAGCACCTGCACTTTGCCAAAAAACACGTCAAATGGAAAAGCTAGACCCAACAATATGACGGACTGTAATAACACTTCCATTTCTTATAAGGCTTTAACAATTTCATTGCTCCAACAATATTTAAAACCATTAGATACAAAGAAAGCATTAATATGAACTGAGCATACATGATTAAAATCACAGTAAATTTTATGTTAAATTTTTAGACATTTCTCCTCAAGCTCATATGTAAATCACAGTAAATTTTGTATATCCTACCACCTGAAAATATAGAACATGGAAAGATCTAAGCGCAATTTTATACGGAGCTAGCACTTTGAATTTTCTGCAGGCAGCAAAATAGAAAGTACTGCAATGGTAGATGAGCTTACCCCCTGTGAACTGATCACCTATTACAAACAGAGACTTGTCAGTCAGTAGGCGTAACACTTGTTCAGCCCTTGAGTGTAACCTTGAGGTACTTCCTCTCACAACATACCACAATAGTGAACTGACAGCGGACTTTCTTATTTCCAATGGCTTCTTCGCAACTTCAAACATAAGCTTCCTCACTCCTGTTGGTTTCAAGAAGTTAACAGCAATGAGGAATGTTTAGCTGAAGATAGCAGTGTGCTTACCTTGCTCACCCATCATAAAAACAAAAAACATGTATGAACAGAATGATACACGAAAGAGATCAGAACAGGAAGGAACTGCAAAGTGATACCTCTCGAGTTGATTTCCAGAAAATCTGAATATCTAATAGCAACAACTGCATTTTTACTCTGTCTAGGCATAGGAAGAGTGACAATACATCCTAAGCCCCTATTTGGAACTACCGAGATGCTTGAGAATATTAGAGCATTCATAACAAATTTGATGTATTTAACACTTCTTTTTGAAGACTAATGTTTTCTAATTTCAGCCTAGGATTCTTACTGTTATATTCCCATGAAACAGGCATATCAAAGAGAAAATTGCCAGACATTGAGCATCTCTTTACAGGGTTTGTTTACAGAAATCTTTGTACAAGCTTATTTACTAGTCAGTTCTTTAGTACTTCTTGATCTTTTTTTTCTGATGAAGTTAAATACTTCTGATTTAGAAACAAATGGTCTATGAGTCATCGTCATACGGTTCTTATCAGGGTTCAATCAGGATTTCTATGATAAATTCTTGATTTGCACAATGGGATGCCAAACCCAGATGCTAGAAAGGAACTGAGCCATAATAGGTATTTTGCTTCTTTTCCTAGTCTTCTCAACTACCTCACTGATAACTAGCATTTAGCACCTAAAAGAGAAAACCCTGTTCTGCTTGATCAATATTTTGTTTAGAAACAACAGTTAACTTATTGCATAACACTTGACCATTTAAAGTCATATTTCTGCACTTCTCTGCCACAAGCTTTAAAAAACATAATAACAAATTGACATAATACAGTCCAGCATCGTGCTGTATAAAGAACATCATTAAAACTTTAAGGTCTAAATAATGAGCAGGATAAGATCTACTAGGGGCAAAAACTAAGAGCACCAAAAGCTGGTCATGTTAACTCTTTCCATAAGTGCATTGCCTATGCAATCATTTGAATGTAGCACACAGCACAAGAGGACAAAAGATCATGAAATAAATAGAACAGGGAGTAAGGACGGTAACAATGAAGGAAATTAGACCAAATCTCCCTGCTCAGCCAAATAGTTCTAACTACGATGAAAGGCGATAATACATAATAGTAAATCAGTCCCAAAAGAAGCAAACAAGAATACAGCCATAACAGATATACTTGAAATGGCACCTAAAAAGTTCATAAACACAAATTATGCCATTTTCCATGCATTTCATTTCTTTAGACTTGGAGATGAAGAAATTGTTTAACCCCAAAGCATTAAAAGCTATAAGATAGTAAGTCATCAAAAAGGGTCATAAAGGAGTGATATACAAAGTTAAGACATAGAAACAGTTGATTATTACATTTTGAAACTGATAGCTTAAAACAGGTCAGGTCAAATATTCTTTTGCAACTACATCTCTACAAATAGAAATTTCTCCAAGAACACATGACAGGCACACAGGTAGAATACCTTTTATAAGTTGTTTAACAGGAGCATTCCTCAATATGAATGATACTGAGTCGGCCATAAATTCATGGACATACTCCTTGGGATAGTATCTTAATTGTACTGTTACCCTGTGGAGAGAGAGAGGGATAAGCTACTTACTAACACCCAAAACAAGTGGAACCTCCAATTATTTGCAGAGAACAACTTATAAGTATAATCTGCTGAATTGACAGAGAATCACAGTCATATCTGCAAAGTGAAGCTTTGATAGTTGGGTAAACTTACTTTAGAACATCAACAACATCTTTAACAAGATATTTTTGCAGGTACATCATAATAAAAGACCATGACCTGAAAATCTGCAAAACAACAAAGAAGAATTCAGATCAGATATGAAGATAATGTTGAGGCTGGCATACTAAAGATTACTTTGCGCAAAACCCAGTACCTGCTCAATTATATCTGGTTCTCTATCAGCACCACTTTTGAGAAGACACGCCAAAGAGTCAGCAATCCTCTGGAGAAAGCTGGCAACAAAAATACGACTAGAATTATTAAAGGAACAACTAAAACCTGTTCTGCATGCATAAAATTACTGAAGTATTAGAACATAGTGGAATAAGCTAGCATAAAGATATGGGTAAAACTGTTGAAATGTTCTTTATGCCAAACTTGTAGAAGTTCTAGAACTGGGTTGATCTACACACACCCACAAATACTAAACGTCTTCAAGGTCATATGGAATATTTTTTACCATTCACGACACCGTTAAATTAGACAGATGAAGCACAGGGAAACTAAGTTGCACGAACCCTTCTCTTTCAATGCTGAACTCGTGTCAGATTCTTCAAAAATACACTACTTTTGGAGAATCCGACATGCATCCGTTGACCTTTTTGAAAAGTCCGAGCAACATAACAGGGAAACAAATAAAACAGACACCAACAAAATGTATCAATTTAACCATCTGAGACTGTTAACCATCTATTTTTACATTGCAAGTACACCCATCATCTGTGGAGAATATTCCTAAGCCTCAAAGGCATCTCCTGGACAATGCCCAGGAAGGTAGCTGAGGCATTACTATGCTGGGAGGAAGCAGGTGTACATGCTAAGGACAGAGGTAGATGGAGAATTATCCCGGGGGCTATCTGGTGGGCTGTTTGGAAAGAAAGGAATTCAAGATGTTTTGAGAGCATAGAGAACAATGTGTAGAAAGTTAAACTAAACTGCATTTTACTTTTAGTCTTTTGGTGTAATCAGTTATACTCTAATGACACTGTCTCTATTATTGATGTGTTAGACCCAATTTAGACGTAGAGAAGTGAAATCAGGAGTACACTTGTATATAAGGTTACAGTACGATGTTTTGTGATATAATACAAAGTTACCAAGTTCAAAAAAAAAATGTATCAATTTAAAATATGAAGATAATACCTGCAAAATGAGAAGGATAAAAACAAAAAGACAGCCAAACAAGATAAGAAAGAAAAACTGACAGCAGCGGCCACAATATTAGGGAATTGTTCCCAGAAATGACGATACAATTTCCAAATGTTACTGTTGTGAAACTAAAAGCAAGGTGCTAAACAATCCCCACAATGTTCATCGGCAAGAAGAAAATCAGATAGAAGCAGCACTCACGGTAAGAAGTCCTCCAGGAGATCTCTAGATAAGGCTGCAATCAACCTACAGATAACTATAGCTCATCAATAACGGGACTTGACAATAAAGAGGAAAAAGCAATAGTTAAACAATTTATCTCTGTCGCTCTATTAAGAAAATGATGGGAACAATAATGTAATTCTAGGAATAGTTAAGCACTTTACAGATATAGGAATATTTTTAGGAGATTTGAGAGCCTAATGTAATTCTGAAGTAGATAGCAAAGTAGCATTTATGCTTCAAAAACAATCAAAGGAGTAATATTTTCTTTTTTATTTTGTTATAACTGAGAAATCTCTGAGGCCAGTGGCGCATAGTTCAAAACTTGGTAGATAACCCCCCTTCCTACACCACTTAAATACCCGCTTTTCTGTGGCAGGGTTTGAACCTGTGATTTGAGCCTAACCCACACATCATGCTTCGTGCTCTCACCACTAGCAAAGGGGTTATATTCAAATGAGAACAAATCAAGAAACCTCAATAAGTCTTTCCCTGTACATTTTTATTTATCTTTTTTATCAGAAAGTCTTTTCCTGTTCATGAAAGCTCTTAATTTGGTCAATCAGAATCTATTTTTTTTAGTATTATGAATCTTATCAGATATAAGAGGCGGTGAACTTCCGAAACTAGAGAGAAAAAGATGTACTGTTCACAAGACGACAAAAGCAAAAACCAAGTGAATCATCAATAAAAGAATCCAGTAAGTTCCCAGAATACCCGAGGATTGGCTCAAGGGATAGTCTCCCTTTCATGTCCAGTCTCGAAAGAAGCTTTGCGACTATCAGTTCCTTCTGCAGTATAATTTGCGGTAGCGTCTGTACCAAGGGAAATATTTCCTCATAAAATGAAATAAAATCCTCTGCAGTGTTTAATTCCTGTTATTTTGTCCCAAAAAAAGAGAAGAGAAATAAGTGGAAATCCAAAAAAGAAAAGACAAAACATCCTAAAATTTAAGAAACGAACAATCAAAAGCAGTTGAAAGCAACTTCAAAATCAAATGGCAAAGCAGTCGGAAGCTATATTGCATGAACTCTTCATTTGCTTAGACATATATGTGTCGGATCTGGTGTAATGCCTAATGGGTACTTCTTGCAAGTTCTTCGAACAACATTAATACTTCTCTAAGAGTTGAATGTGCTTGAACTGGTGCTTATAAGCACTGAAACTATAACCAAACGCACATACCAGATCCCAAACTATTTGGACGATGGAGAAACTTATAGAACTCTTTACCAACTGTTTCTGTGTTTTGTTTTACAGCCTCATGGGGAAAAGAAATCCTGATTGAACCCTTATGAACTGTTTGGATCTTCTTCAAATACAAAAATGTAAACATAATCAAATGCAAAAAGATGTAAACATTATCCAAAACTTAATTCTAAGACTTTGTGAAACAACAGCTTCATCCCACTTCTCAAAACATCATCAACAGAATTGATTTGCTGACAGTTTTTCGCCAACATCAAGTTCAAGCCCATATAAAAGATCTCTAAACAGAAGACTTGTAACTGTCACGCTAACAAAACAAAAAAAGTTCACACTCCGCAGATGAAATATAAAGTTAATGCAATTCAACATGAAAAAAACAGTTGAAACAATGAAATTCTCCCAAAACAAAGAATTAACTAAATATTCAATAACTTTTACATATAAGGTAAAAGAAATCTTCAAACAACAATATGAAAGTACGTACTCTCCATTCTGTAATACAATCCCGGAAGAAGGAGGAACCTTCAGTGGGCTCAGCTTTTAAAGGGTCAAGATTTCTGTACACATCAATGTCAACATCCTCAATCCGCTCTGAAAATGTCTTGAACTGCACCATACATAAAATTCAACAAATTCAATCCCCACAAAAGGAAAGAAACAATTGATAATCATAGGTGCAACAAAAATGAGTACAATGGACTCATGTACAAATTTTAGACGTAAAAAATTGCTTAATGTTATGCATACTTTTTACATCATAGACTAGCAAAAAGGCTATCAGCAATTGCTCATTTAGTAGGCTCGACTGTAAGTCAAAGCGTCTGACATAACTACCCTTGGCATAGACACTAAATCTTACAATTGAAGAAGAACAAGCAACTGCAAATAAGTTGATATATTCAGGCCGCCTCAAAACATTAATAGTAGAAACAAAGAGCATCATTCACATAATATGCACTCCCTATGTTTCAATTTGTTAGTTGGCACTAAATTTAAGAAAGTAAAAAAAGATGTTTAAATTTGTGGTTTTTAAATTAAAGATAGACTAAATGTACCAAAGATACCCTTTAATTTTGTCATCTTAAACATGCTACATGAAAAATTACAACTAAAGAGTTGTCGAAAAAGGAAAAATGCATTCTTTTTCAACCAACTAAAAAGGAAAATAAGAACAAATTGAACCAGAGGCAGTAACATTTATGAAAATACAACAACAACAAACCCACTGTAATCCCCACAAGTGAAAGACGCTGCGGCGGACTATGTGGCTGGTGACATAAAAGATATACCGGCAGTCAGCCAACTCTGCTTTCTAACGAGGTTAAGGTTGGGAGGTAGAGAGGTTGTTTTCAATACCTCGAGCTCAAAAAGTAAAAACAATAGCAACAACAAATTATACAGTTGCTTCAGCAAAGGAAAACAACAGGTAATACTAAAATTGAAACAATAGTAAGAGAGTAATAATACTAATAATATTCCACTACTTACAAAACTTATACCTTAATCATTGACTACCATATCTTCCTATAACATGTAACAACTCTGAAACAGCTCAGAAAACTAAGAAATAACTTACAGTAAAACGGCGGCGACCGGGGGATTTGTTGAGAGATTTAACAGCATACATATCTGAATGTGTTGCCATTATTTGCTGAATCCCCAATTGCTTTGCCCCCACTGTAAGTAGATTTCGGCTGTGGGGAAGAGGAAAAAAGAGAAGAAGAAGCTAAAGAAGAAAGAGGTTTAACAAAAGGGTTTAAGAGTTGGAGAAGAGGCGTCGACCGTCGTATATAAAAAATGGGTTTTTATGTTTACTTTCGTTTCTTTTCGGGCCAAAGGGTTTTGCTTGTTTTTTTTACATTTTTATCATGGTGGAGTTTTAATCTTTAATTGAGGTATCAGACTCATTTTGGGGTATAATTGCTTTTGTTAGGAAGTGATATATTTTCTAATGTGGGATTTTTTGGTCCAAATTTAGATTTAATTGAGCTTTGATGTGGCCTTGATTAGGGAGTGTTTTATCTCAATGTGAAAATTTTGGACCAGAATGTAGGGGTGTGCATCGATCGATTCGGTTCGATTTATCGATTTTCGATTTTTAAATACGCTAAACCAATAACGAACCAATAAGATAATTTTTTATCGATTTTTGGTTTATCGGTTTTGGTCCTTAACGGTTCGGTTTTCGGTTTAACCAGTAAGAATATGCTTATAAAACAAATATATGACTTCTCTAATAAATTTCACATGACAAGACAATAATGTAACTTTACAAAAGCTCATAAAATATAAATAATAATAACAAGCATGAAAAGAACTATACATGTGTAACACAAAGAGATATAAAAAGGAATATGATTCTTACTTTAGGTTTTGATGATTTGTATAATGTAAAATTGTGAATTCAAAGTCACAGTGAAGTATGAAGTGATGGCTAAATGACAAAGACATAACTATTAAGATATTGAGATTAATATTTATTAATATGTATGTATATGTAAAAGTATTAAATTACTATAGTCTTAACTCTTAATGGGTTATCGGTTTACCCAATATTGAAAACCAATACTGAACCGATAACCCGATAATTTTTTTTTATAAAACCATTAAGAAACCGTTAACCCAATAACCCAATAGCAATAAACCAATAACACTTTTTTCAGTTCGGTTTATTGATCGGTTCGATTTTTGCACACCCCTACTAGAATGTGAATCTGAATTTAATCGAGCTCCAATGCAAGTACCGAACGCCGAATAAAAAATAAAAGTTTATACTGAGTTGAATGTGTACATTATATTACCAAATACTATAATTAAAACAAGGGTTTTTAAATACAATATAAATAGGTTATTTTATTTTGAAATTTAAAAAAAAATATACACACCTTTTTAATAATCACAAAATTGACCAAACTTAAAAATGGAAACAATGACAATAATATATTTAATGAAATGATACAAGTGAATAAGGTGGATGGCTCCTCGTGATCTGGAGGGCGACTGGGAGCAATATTTGAATGCAGATTTTATTATTATCTCGTATGGATGGAGAGTCTATTTTTGAAAATCTCTCAATTCATATAAAAAAAAGAAGGAAATTTAAAAATTACAAGTAAAAAGAATAAAATTAAAAGTTCATTTAAGTACTCATAATTTCTTTTAATTCTATACGAGTCCATAACTTTGAGGTTTCTATAGATTGACACCTCTTTTTTCTTTGGTCTATTTCTCTTCGGTCTCGCCCTTCACCAGATTCCTTGACCAAATTTAGGGTTAGCATATTTTGTAGCTACAGTTACATGGCTGACCGGAACAATTCATCGGCGATTACAGTGACGGCAGCGGTGAAACCGATATGGGCGAAGCAAGCAGAGGAAGCGAAGCTAAAGAGCGAAGCAGAGAAAGATGCGGCTGCAAAAGCTGCTTTCGATGCCACGTTTAAGAACGTCGAAGCTTCAGCCACTGCGGCCGCAGCCGCATCCGACAGTGACTTAGACGATGAGGAATATGAGCAGAAGAGGCTTGCGGAGAAGCCGATCGGTCCGGTTGACCCTATAAAATGTACGGCCGCCGGTACTGGAATCGCCGGTGGAACAGCGTGTGCTCCGTCAACTTTCACCGTTGTGACAAAGGATTCTGACGGCCGTAAGGTGTCACATGGTGGGGCGCAGGTTAAGATTAGAGTTTCACCTGGCGTTGGAGTTGGAGGATCAGATTTGGAAGGAATTGTGAAGGATATGGGTGATGGGACATACACAGTGAGTTATATTGTTCAGAAGAGAGGAAATTATATGGTGAATGTTGAATGTAATGGAAAGCCTATCATGGGTAGTCCTTTCCCTGTTTTCTTCAGCACAGGTTTGCTTTTTTCTTCACTTGGAGTGGTGAATTTTATACTGCTTTGTATTTCCTACGTCAGGTAGCTTAGCTTAGTGAAGAATAAAGAACTTTGGGAAGCAAAAGATGCTAGAATTAGCTGGGATGAAGGTCTAGTGACAATGGCAACATACATTAGGTGTAGTAGTATACGCCAAATCTTTTAGTTTGTCTAGAAAATTGTTGGTTAGTAATAATTGTAGTGATACTCTAGTATTAAAGAAATGTGAATTGTTTAACATTAGAATTAAATGTGTTCCAATGGAGCAAAATGGATAGCTTTTTTAGAGGGCCTAAATTTTTTCAAAAAGCTGTGTAAAATTGTGTAAAGATTTCTTTTTTTAGAAATAGATTGGATTTAAGAACTAAAGATATTCTTTTTAGAATGATAACATTTATCTAAACTCTAAAATACTTTTCACCCGAGTCTGATTTGACTTCTAAAAGTTGGATCAAAGTGAGTATGTGATTGATTTGTGTTTAAGCATAATTGTGGTTTGTGGTAATGTGGATAGTTGATTGGATTGTAAATTTTCAAATGAGGCTATGATATTGGTTATATTAAATGGATTGCATCTTTTTAAAGGCTTGCTTGAATTATTTAACCTAAACTAATCAATTTTACTAATCAGAATTAATATTTGGCTATCGTACTAAAAAACAGGTGATTTTTTAAAAGTATCTAGTATCAATGGGATTGCTGAGATGAGGTCCCATTTGATTGCAGTTGGTCAATTCTTATTTTTGGTCGTGTGCTATTTAGTTGGATTGTCTTGATGATTTCTGTTGTTATCAGGATGGCTTGTGGAGTTCTTTAGTTGTTGTTTTGGACTTGAAAACATCAGAATCAATAGGAGCCCCATAAAAAAGTCCCCTCAAAAAATATTGGGGCTCCCATTTAATTGTGATGATTTAAAGTCCATTTTTGTTGTCCCAAGTTTAATGGAGTTGCTTGGTGTTAGATATGAGGTTCTACTTAGTAAGACGTAGCACCTCAATGCAATTACGGAATATATTATTTCACCTTTGGAACAATTTTCACCACCCATCAGTAGTCTAGAATTGTATCTGCTGTACCTCTCCACCATAATTATTCTGCTCTGCCCCAAATAGAATGTTGTCTTCTTGTGTTCACTTTTGTGCCTTCCGTGAGTATGTATATCTACTTTTTTTTATCTACGCATTTGTCCTTTGTCAACATTTCTAAATTCCTGTTAGAGCTAAAACTTTATTAAAAATTCATTCCACGATAACCTTACCACTACCAATTATTCAGAATATAAATTACTCAATTAGATGTCCCAAGTTGTTTTGTGTTGGCTATGGGTTATTATATGAAGGGAAGTAGAGAGAGTCTAGGCATATCCATGATAGATAAGATGACAACAAAGGTGTCAGCATGGGTTTGGCTGAAGCAGAGATCATAAGTTGATGGTGCATCATAGCAGGAATGTGACTCAGTCTTTGATTTATTGCTTGGTTACCGTATTTTAGTCTCTATTTCCCATTCCACCAGGGATCACTAAAAGACTAGACAGCATAAGAAGGAAGTTCTTGTGGCAAGGAAACAAAGAGAATAGAGGTTTTCATCTAGTAAAATGGAATGCAGTGACAACTGGAAAGAAGAATGGTGGTCTGGGAATAAAGAATATGGAGATACATGGCAAAGCACTCTTAATGAAGTGGTTGTGCAAATACTCAAATGAAAACCAAACACTTTGGAGAAGAGTGATAGGTGCCAAATATGAGAATGAA
>JAJOOF010026453.1:0-24510 GCA_029582545.1 Solanum lignicaule
CATTGCACTAGTGTGACTTGGGGGTTGTCTTAGGTGATGGTTCCTATGTGAAGACTATGTCTTATGGTGTACTTATGACTCTATGAATATATGTGGTTAGATTGATGAAGGCTATATATAAGTTCACTTTTGGTAACCTTAAGGCAATACATTGCCCCAAGTATTCCCTAAGGGTTGCTTGAGGAAAGGAGTTAAGATAAAGAGGAAGGTAATGTATTGTATGCATTGAATGTGCCTAAAATGTTATAAGTGGCTCTATGTGCTATTATGAATGGTTTCCATGTGTATGATGTATATGGTTTATATTGTGCCTATTGTACTAAATGTTCATGAAGTTTCACTAAAAAGGCATTATGCATAGTTTCCAACTAAATGTCCTTTTAAAAGCATGGTTTGCATGGTTATCATACTTAGTCCATTCTTGTACTAACACCATTCTTCTTCATCTTTTTACACCAAGTGTAGGTGGTGGTGGCTAAAGGGCCTTTCCTAGAAGTGATGAGCTTGGTTTACTATTCCCAAGTTCGGGTGTGTCCTTAAAGATTCAAGGTCCTTTATGTTAAAGAGTTTCCTTAAGTTCTATGTACTAGATAGTAGTTTCTTTTGTATTGTAAGGGTTGTGTCCCTCTTGTGTTGTAGTCATGTTTTAAGATGGCTACCTTGAGACGTAGTACTCCGATTTTGTATTAAAGGTTTAAAGAGGTGACTTTTAAGTCTTGTGTTATATTATGGAAAAGTTTTAAATTTTCCACTATTTTTCTATGATAAATGCTATGACGAATGCTAAGGGGTTGTATAAGACCTCCGAGAGGTCGAATACGCCGATAACGACTAGGGGGTGCTCTCAGGTCGTTACATAACCTCTAAACCCCTCAACCGAAGCTCGGGACAACATTTTACAACATGAAACCCCACATCAACTCAAATACACACTAATTAGGCTCTAGTTTCACTTATTCGTTTTACGAGTCGTTATATTTTCCCCTACTTAGGAACATTTGTCCTCAAATGACACTTCAAACACATTAAGGGGTTAACGACTCAAGACTATAAGCCCATCATGCATGCAACATCATAACAATGCACAAAACTAGGAGGAAACATCAACTCCACATCAAAAAAATTCAATGCTACACAAGAAAGTAGGAACTACATCTACAAACTCAATATGCATCATAACTTCAGCATTTCTCATTTCATTGGAGGCATTACCTTCTCTAACTAATATCATGCTCATCTCAACATCATTAAGCAAATTATGCAATTTTTAACAAAATCACATTTAGGCATGTTCAACATTTACCTTAGAAAGCATATAGACAACTCCTACTAAATGCAATTCAACAAGAGGAACATAATTCATGAAAACTCAATTTCTCATTTAAACAAGAATTCAAACAGAACATGCATAACATAAGGAGACCAGAGAAACACCTAATCACACATGACTCCAAAACATGAAACAAGCCAAAAAGGAACTCTTTGTCTTAGGCTTGAATAAGCATATAAAGAAAGAGAAAAGGATATCGGAACTCTCAACAACCTTACTATCACCACTCAAGGTCTCATATGAGTCTACCACACCAGGTCTAAACTCTTCAAACTCACTACACCTCTTTAGGTGAGAACATCAAGCAAGCCTAACTCATGAACATCAAGGACACTCAATGACCTTACCATCTAAGCACATTATCCCCCACTTGGGAGTAAGCCTATACAAAATCTTTTAAACTTCACTTCTTTCAATTCTATGGTCGGAGCAAGTCATCATCAAACCTTCACACTCAACACATCTAGGCATTTCTAAAATACCACATTTCATCAAATCTTTCAACATACCTCAAAACTCATCTTGACTAAGTCGGATTCTACCAACAACACACAAAACCATAAAGCAACCCATTCATACTAAAGTCAACACCTCAATATATCATCTCAATCTATCAAGCCACATAACCATAATTGGCATCACAACCAACCTTCCTCCCTCATACCTTCGAGCATACTCATTTCAAGTGGTCATACCCTAAAGAACATGGGATAAGGAATAAGAGAGAGACGTTATAGAGTTAAACTCTATAGCATGGCTTGAAGAATGAAGAAGTGGGACTTTCTTAACACCCAATAGCCTCCTAATAATAAATGTGGATCCCTTCACACTATGAACAATACTCTACTAGATGTGGTTTGAGACATCCTAAGACCATTTCAAAATCTTGTGCTCTAATACCATCTTTGTCAAGAATCAAGGCTATCCCCTATACGTGACACAACGTACTCGAACCCTAAGGTGTCTCATACAACCCTCATAGTATTCTTGAAAATAAGAGCATAAGAAAATAAGGCGGAATTAAAACTTTTCTTTACAATCGAAGACATTTGTCATAAAAGCAAGCGGAAGACTTTCAATACTATGTCTCAAACCATGTAATACTTTGAATACAACTTTGGGACATAGCCCATACAAAGACTCTAAACGTACAATGAAATACATAAAAGGGAACATAGTGGGTTTTGCCCTCGAAACTATGAGGACTCACCAAGTCTTCATCTCCAAGCTCCTTAGAAACCTATTCTTCAAGTATAGAACATCACATCTCCAATCCCTACACTTTGGTAAAAGTGGAGAAATATGGGTTAGCACAATTAAGTACCAAGTATGGAAGCCATGCAAAACCCATGCTTAAAATGGACATTTTCTTTGAAAGTCATTATATATGCCATTTTGAGAAAATTTCATGAACATAAGCACAAGAGGCATAATATTCAAACATAACCAACATACAAGTCATTTCACCACATTAGAACATAAACATCACATAAACCATTACATTCACCTTAAGCCTTCACCTCAAGTAACCCTCAAGCTATACCTTGTGCAATGTATGGATAGCACCCCATACCACCATCCACACTAAAGTACCATCTCAAGCTCACCAAAAGTGAACTTACCATTTAACCTTTCCATCTTTACACAATATTCATACATAAGAGACATAAACATTTCATAAGTCATATCATCACATAAGGACCATCACCTAAGACAACCCTAAGTCATACTTGTGCAATGTGTAAGTAGCATCCCATACTACTACTCACACTAAGTACTCCTTTGAAATCACCATAGGCAAGGCACATTCATATACAATAAGTCATAACAAGAAAGTAGCTCATAATACAATCTAAGTATATCATGCATCATTACATTTAAGCATATAAGAGTCAACATTCTTCATTAACTTCATTTAGAACACCTTCATTCATTAAACATTCATTAGACATTAGATCATCATTCTCATTAACCTTATCATTAGAGCACATTCATTCATGTCATCATAAGACATTAGAGAACTCATTATAGCCCTCTCAAAGCCTACTCGTGAAATGCATGGATGTCATCCCATACTACCACCCACACTTCATAGAACCTCTCAACTAACTAAAGTGCACATCTTACATGATGGAAATAAGCATTTAACCAGCATAGACCATGTAAGCTAGACATGGAATCCGGTATCATGAAGCCCCACACAGTAAAGAGGTGGTGTACTTGCCTAAGGTAAGACCGGTAACAATAGTTTAGGTGGATCCACTAGCTATACCTATGTGGGCACATAGTTAAAAGGATAAGAAATATGTTTATTGAAATCCGGCCTAACGTGGGGAGAACCTCCATCTTACCACATCATATAGGTGCTTAACCTATATTACCATAGAATAGTTTTATTTAGATTACGTTATCGTACTTGAGAGGGCCACCAACATTAGGCCTACCGACACAAAGTACATTACACATGAAAGAGCCACCAACATTAGATCCACCGCTTCATGATACATTACAAGGATAGCTCTTTTACTTTCCTAGAAAGGGCCACCACCATTAGGTCTACCGCTTCAAGGTTCATCATTTCACACAAGGAAGAGCCACCACTATTAGGTCTACCGATCCAAGGTTTAACATTACATTAGTTCCTAGGCTCCTCATGAAAGGCCACCAACATTAGGTCTACCGATCCAAGGTTTAGCCTAGAATACTTCATCATTCATTCATTCATTCATGAAAGGCTACCAACATTAGGTCTACCAATTCCCTACATTAAAACATTAAGTCAAGATACATTCATTATACAAGAAAATGATGCCTAAGCCTACCAATTCAAGATATCACAATCACATTACTTCCATTATACAAGAAAAGGATGCCTAAGCCTACCAATTCAAGATATACAATACATAGGAGAAAACCCTTCATATTCTATCATCATCATTCATGAGTGTTAATTGACAATATGATTTCAATCACAACACTATTACATTCTAAACATGATCATCATACTATCATTGAATTCACATACATATCATTCATAATATAATCATACATTAACCTCCATACCTTGCCTTTAAAAGTCATGGATCACATTCACCCACACACCTTAGATCAATACAATTAGGCAAGAGCAATAACATAATTTCAACATTTTATATACATATACACATAAAGAATTCACATTCTTCATAATCAATCAAATCCCAATCACAAATCACAACATAGGAATTTGGGGAAAAACATGGGTTCTAGAAAGAAATAATCTCAATTCATCTTTAAATCAACAATTCATTCATAAATCAATGCAATAAAGCTTTTGGAAAACGTTTAGAATCGAACTTATGCAGAGATTGAAATCTAGGGTTTTTGGGGAAACATTGGAGACTTGAAATCACTTTTGAAATTGGCTCTTTGAAAGAAACTAAGTCAAGGATGAAGACCACCAAACCTTTTATGGAAGAACTCCATGAAAATCGCTTGACAAACTTGAAGTCTTGACCTTGGAAGCTTGAACCCTTCACCTCCAATGGAGGTTTCTAGAGAGAGAACTTTTGGAGAGATGGTTTCTAACTTTGGGGTCATTTGAAATAATGAATTCTAAAATAGAGTTTAATACTTTAAAAACTCTTAAAATATCTTAATAAACCAATAAAACCCGTCCATTAACTCAACTCAACTTAAAATGAAATTACAAAAAGACCCCTAGCTAGGCCGAGTCTTGACAGCACATAAAGGTGTGAACCACGACCACACACCCACGGACCACGGGTGGGACCATGGGTCGTCCTGGCTTTCCGTGGTTTGGGTCAGAGGCTAGCCAAATGGGACTTTGACCTACGGAGCAAGACCACGAGGCGTGGATGGACCTACGCCCCGTAGGTCCCTTCCGTGGTTCACAAGGTCTTGCTATTTGGGGCAGATTTGGGGAGCTTTGGGGGTTAGGCTTTAGGGTCCTCTTCAAGGACCCCTAAGTTGATTCTTTGGGAGTCGTACCTTAATGTTTAACCCCTAATCCCCAAAATCTAAGCTTGGGACAATATTTTACAACATGAAACCCCACATCAACTCAAAGACACACTAGTTAGGCTCTATATTAACTTATTCGTTTTACGGGTCATTACATTATCCCCCAGTTAGGAACATTCATCCTTGAATGACACTTCAAACACATTAAGGGATTAACGACTTAACACTAGCAGCCCATCATGCATGCAACATAATAAACACTGCACAAAACTAGGAGGAAACATCAACTCCACATCTAAAAAGCTCAATGCAACGCAAGAAAGTAGGAACTACATCTACAAACTCATTATGCATCATAACTTCAACATTTCTCATATTATTGGAGGCATTACCTTCTCTAACTCATATCATGCTCATCGAAACATCATTAAGCACATTATGCAATTCTTCATAAAAGGACATTTAGGAATGTTCAACATTTACCTCATAAAGCATATAGACAACTCATACTAAATGCAATTCAACATGAGGAACATAATTCATGAAAACTTTATTTCTCATTTAAACAAGAATTCAAACAGAACATGCATAACATAAGGAGACCATGGAAACAGATAATCACACATGACTCCAAAACATGAAACAAGCCAAAAAGGAACTCTTTGTCTTAGGCTTGAATAAGCATATAAAGAAAGAGATAAGGATATCGGAACTCTCAACAACCTTACTATCACCACTCAAGGTCTCATATGAGTCCAACAAACCGGGTCTAAACTCCTCAAACTCGCTACACCTCTTAAGATGAGAACATCAAGCAAGCCTAACTCATGAACATCAAGGACACTCAATGAGCTTACCATCTAAGCACATTATCCCTAACTTGGGAGTAGGCCTATACAAACTCTTTTAAACTTCACTTCTTTCAATTCTAAGGTCGAAGCCAGTCATCATCAAACCTTCACACTCAACACATCTAGGCATTTCTAAAACACCATATTTCATCAACTCTTTCAGCATACCTCAAAATTCATCTTGACTAAGTCGGATTCTACCAACAACACACATAACCATAAAGCAACCAATTCATAGTAAAGTCAATACCTCAATCTATCATCTCAATCTATAAAGCCACATAGTCATAATTGGCATCACAATTAACCTTCCTCCGTCACACCTTCTAGCATACTCCTTTCAAGTGGTCATACCCTAAAGACCATCGGATAAGGAATAAGAGAGAGACATTATAGAGTTAAATTCTATGGCACAACTTGAAGAATGAAGAAGTGAGACTTTCTTAACACCCAATAGCCTCTTATTCATAAATGTGGTGCGCTTCACACTATGAACAAGACTCTACTAGATGAGGTTTGAGATATCCTAAGACCATTCCAAAATCTTATGCTCTGATACCATATTTGTCACGACCCAAGGCTACCCTATAGACGTGACACGTCGTACTCGACCCTGAAGGGGTCTCATACAAGCTTCATGGAATTCTTGAACATAAGAGCATAGGAAAATAAGGCAGAATTAAAACTTTTCTTTACAATCGAAGACATTTTTCATAAAAGAAAGCGGAAGACTTTCTATACTATGTCTCAAACCATCTAATACTCTGAATACATCTTTGTGACATAGCCCATACAAAGACTCTAAACATATAATGAATGACATAAAGGGGAACATAGTGAGTTTTGTCCTCGAAACTTTGAGGACTCACCAAGTCTTCATCTCCAATCTCCTTAGAAACCTATTCTTCAAGTATAGAACATCACATCTCCAAACCCTACACTTTGGTAAAAAAGGAGAAATATGGGTTAGGACAATTAAGTACTAAATATGAAAGCCATGCAAAAACAACGCTTAAAACGAACATTCTCTTTCAAAGTCATGACATACGCCATTTTGAGAAAAACTTCATGTACATAAGCAGAAGAGCCATAATATTCAAACATAACCAACATACGAGTTATTTCACCACATTAGAAAATAAACATCACATAAACCATTACCTTCACATTAAGCCTTCGCCTCAAGTAACCCTCAAGCTATACCTTGTGCAATGTATGGATAGCACCCCATACCACCATCCATACTAAAGTACCACCGCAAGGTCACCAAAAGTGAACTTACCATTCAACCTTTACATTTTTACACAATACTCATACATAAGAGACATAAACATTTCATAAGTCATATCATCACATAAGGACCATCACCTAAGACAATCCTAAGTCATACTTGTGCAATGTGTAAGTAGCATCCCGTACTACTACTCACACTAAGTACTCCTTTGAAATAACCATTAGAAGGGCACATTCATATACAATAAGTCATAATAGGGAAGTAACTCATAATATAATCCAAGTATAGCATGCATCATTACAGTTACGCATATAAGAGTCAACATTCTTCATTAGCTTCATTTAGAACACCTTCATTCATTAGACATTAGATCATCATTCTCATTAACTTCATTATAAGAGCACATTCATTCATATCATCATAAGACATTAGAGAACTCACTATAGCCCTCTCAAAGCGTACTCGTGCAATGCATGGATGACATTCCATACTACCACCCACACTTCATAGAACCACTCAAGTAACTAAAGTGCACATCTCACATGATGGGAATAAGCATTCCATCGACATAGACCATGTAATCTAGACATGGAATCCGGTGTCATGAAGCCCACACCGTAGAGAAGTGGTCTACTTTCCTAAGGTAATACCGATAACAATAGATTAGGTGGATCCACTAGCTAGACCTTTGTGGGCACATAGTTAAGGGATAAGAAAGATGTTCATTGAAATCCGGCCTAACATGGGGAGAACCTCCATATTACCATATCCTCTCAGTGCTTAGCCTACATTCCCATAGAATAGTTTTATTTAGATTACGTTATCGTACTTGAGAGGGCCACCAACATTAGGCCTACCGACCCAAAGTACATTACACATGAAAGAGCCACCAACATTAGGTCTACCGCTTCATGATACATTACAAGGATAGCTCATTGACTTCCCTAGAAAGGGCCACCACCATTAGGTCTACCGCTTCAAGGTACATCATTTCACATAAGGAAGAGCCACCACGATTAGGTCTACCGATCCAAGGTTTAACATTACATTATTTCCTAGACTCCTCATGAAAGGCCACAACATTAGGTCTACCGATCCAAGGTTTAGCCTAGAATACTTCATCATTCATTCATTCATTCATGAAAGGCTACCAACATTAGGTCTACCAATTCCCTACATTAAAACATTAAGTCAAGATACATTCATTATACAAGAAAATGATGCCTAAGCCTACCAATTCAAGATATCACAATCACATTACTTCCATTATACAAGAAAAGGATGCCTAAGCCTACCAATTCAAGATATACAATACATAGGAGAAAACCCTTCACATTCCATCATCATCATTCATGAGTGTTAATTGAGAATATGCTTTCAATCACAACACCGTTATGTTCTAAACATGATCATCATACTATCATTGAATTCACATACATATCCTTCACGTTATAATCATACATTAATCTTCATACCTTGTCTTTCAAGGCCATGGATCACATTCAGCCACGCACCTTAGATCAATACAATAAGGCAAGAGCAATAACATAATTTCAACATTCTATATTCATAAACACATAAACAATTCACATACTTCATAACCAATCAAATCCCAATCAGAACATAGGAATTTGGGGGAAAACATGGGTTCTACGAATAAATCATCTTAATTCATCTTTAAATCCAGAATTCGTTCATAAATCAATGCAATAAAGCCTTTGGAAAATGTTTAGAATCGAATCCATGCATAGATTGAAATCTATGGTTTTTCGGGAAACATTGGAGATTTGAAATCACCTTTCAATTGGCTTCTTGAAAGAAACTAAGTCAAGAATGAAGACCACCATACCTTTTATGGAAGAACTCCATGAAAATCTCTTGAAAAACTTGAAGTCTTGACATTGGAAGCTTGAATCCTTCACCTCCAATGGAGGTTTCTAGAGAGAGAACTTTTGGAGAGATGATTTCTAACTTTGGGGTGATTTGAAATAATGAATTCTAAAATAGAGTTTAATACTTTAAAAACTCTTAAAATATCTTAATAAACCAATAAAACTCATCCATTAACTCAACTCAACTTAAAATGAATTTACCAAAAATTCCCTAGCTAGGCCGAGTCTTTACAGCACCACACAGGTGTGAACCACGACCACCCTCCCACGGACCGTGGGTGGGACCACGAGCCATCCTGGCCTTCCATGGTTTGGTTTAGAGGCTATCCAAATGGGACCTTGACCTATGGAGCAAGACCACGAGGCATGGATGGACCTACGCCCCGTAGGTCCCATCCGTGGTTCACAAAGTCTTGCTACAGGGCAGATTTGGGGAGCTTTAGGGGTTAGGCTTTAGGGTCCTCCTCAAGGACCCCTAGGGTGGTCCTTGGGGAGTTGTACCTTGACGTTTAACCCCTAAGCCCCTCAACCTACGCTTGGGACAACATTTTACAACATGAAATCCCATATCAACTCAAAGACACACTAGTTAGGCTCTAGTTTCACTAATTCGTTTTACGGGTCGTTACATCCCTATTTGATACCTCACCTTGACCACTTGTTTGGGAATGATACGGTGTTGCCACCTTGTGTTTTTTAACCCCATATTTAGCCAAAATTTCACTAAACACTTTATTACAAAAATGTGAGCCTCTATCATTGAGAATGGCTTTAGATGTTCCAAACCTTGAGAATATGTTCTTCTTTAGTGCGACTGCCTCAACCCATTTGGACACGTAGTCCACTACCACTAGTATATACTTTTGTCCATAGGAGCTCACAAATGGTCCCATAAAGTCAATTTCCCACACATCAAACAATTCCACCTCCAAAATATGTGTCATTGGTAGTTCATGCCGACGAGAGATGGTTCCTTGCCTATGACACACATCACAACCCTTGACTAAGTCAATTGAGTCATGATGGATTGTAGGCCAGTAGTACCCACTATGGAGTACCTTGTGGGCAATTTGTGCACCCCCATGATGACCACCTACCGGAGAGAATGACAAGCTTCTAATATATTTAGAATATCAGCCTCATGGATACATCGCCTGATAATGTTGTCAGCACACACCCTGTATAAATATGGTTCATCCCAGAAGTACTTTCCCACATCATGTAGGAATTTCTTCCTTTGTTGGAATGTCAACCCTTCAGGCATCAACTCGCTAACAAGAACATTAGAAAAGCCGGCAAACGAAGGAATGAGATCAAGAGTGACGACTAATACCTACTCATCTGGGAATGAGTCATTTATATCTAACTCAAGTTCTTCTTTCTACTCTGCCTCCAACCTAGGCAGGTGATCAGCTACGTTATTTTCACAACCTCTTCTATCTTTGACTTCAAAGACGAATTATTGAAGTACAACACCCATCTTATCAATCTCGACTTTGCATCTTTCTTCACCATTAAATATCGCAGTGCTGCATGATCAGTGTGAACAATCACTCTAGTGCCCAATAAGTATGCCCTAAACTTCTCAGATTCATATACTACAGCAAGTATCTCATGGTCAATAACAATGTAGTTACATTGTGCTGCATTTAGCGATTTGCTAGCATAGTAGATCGAGTGGAAGATATTGTTGCCATTCTTCCTTAACATAACTCCCAAAGAAGTACCACTGGCATCACACATCACCTCAAATGGTTCTGACCAATCCGGGAAAATGATCATTGGGGAAGAGACTAGCTTTTCTTTCAAGCACTCAAAGGCTTTTAAGCATGCATCATCAAAGGTAGATTTCACCTCTTTCTCCAACATCTTGCACAATGGGAGTGCAATTTTTGAGAAATCCTTGATGAATCACCTATAGAATCCTACATGACCCAAAAAACTCTGAAATACCTTTGGCCAAACCCATCGGTGACCCCCTAAAGTTGGCACCAAGTTTCACATAGACACCTCAACTGTGCAATGTTGAGGTGTCTAAAATGAACATCGTTCAGTTAAGGTGTCTAAGTGAAATTTGGTGCCAACTTTAGGGGGCCATCGATGTCTGAGCGATGTCTAAAATGAACATCGCTCAGATAGGTGGAGGCAACTTTTCAGTTACCTAAATCTTTGCTTTGTCTACCTCTAGTCCTTTCTGAGACACCTTATGGCCTAGGACTATGCCTTCCTTAACCATGAAATGGCACTTCTACCAATTAAGCACCAAACTAGCCTTCTCGCATCTCTGTAATGCCCTGCCAAGATTTGACAAACAGTCATCAAATGTGTCACCTACCACAGAGAAATCATCCATGAACACTTCCAAAGTGTCCTCTTCCAACTCCGAGAAGATGGACATCATACACCTCTAGAAAGTTCATGGTGCATTAGATAACCCAAATGGCATGTGTTTGAACGCAAAGCTACCATAACGACATGTAAAGGTGGTCTTCTCCTGATCTTCCAGCATAATTGATATCTGGTTATATCCACTTTACCCATCTAAAAAGTAGTTCCACCCTTTACCAGCCAACCTCTCAAGCATCTAATCCATGAAAGACATTGGAAAGTGGTCCTTCAAGGTCCATTTGTTCAGCTTCCAATAATACATGCATACTCGGCAACAAGTGACTGGTATTTGAGGAATCAATTCGTTCTTTGCATTTGTAACCACTGTCATACAACCCTTTTCGGGCACACACTCCACTGGGCTAACCCAATGACTATCAGAAATTAGGTACACCACCCCTCCATCCAACCACTTTATGATTTCCTTTTTCACCACCTCTTGCGTTGGTGGATTTAACCTCCTCTGGTGCTCTATGCTCGGGCTGCAGTTCTCCGCAAGTTGTATTTTATGAGTACAGATACCCGGAGATACCCCAATGATGTCAGCAATAGTCCAACCAATCGCCCTTTTTACCTTGTCAAGACTTTGACTACAACTTTCACATGTTCATCATTCAGATCTATAGCTAAAATGACTGGAAATATGTTATTAGTACCCAAAAAGGCATACCTTAGATGGGCTAACTGTTTCAGTTCAAGTACAGGTGGTTCCTCAATAGATGAATTTGCTAGAGGATTTGGAATGTTTTTCAAGTCTAGGTTTAGGTCTAGTTTCTTTGGAGCATAAGAGTGTGAACCCATGCCTTGCAGAGCATTTAGAGTATCCACATAATCATCCCAGAGGTCTTCTTCAAAATTCATTAGCACGGCTGCCAATGTTTACACAACAAACCTTTCCTCAATAGCAGCTAAAAGCTCCCCTTCATCAATGACATCTATTAGTGACACCACATTCATGTCTTGTGGTTGCTTCATAGACCTGTATATTTTAAACGTTACTTCCTCATTGTTGAACCTGAACTTCAGCTCTCAGCTATCAACATCAACTAAAACTTGACATGTGACCAAAAATGGTCTTCCCAAAATTATGGGAACCTCAAAATCTACTTCGCAATCCAGAATCACGAAGTCTGCCAGAAAAAATGAAAGTGTCCACTTTTACAAGCACATCACATAAAATGCCCACAGGTCGCTTCACTGACCTATCTTCCATCATCAACCTCATCACGGTAGGTTTTGGAACACCTAAGCCCAATTGCTTATGTATGGCTAGAGGCATTAGATTGATATTTGCCTCTAAATCACACAGGGCATTTGCAAACTCAAATGCTCTGATTGTGCATGGTATAATGAATGCACCTGGATCCTCCTTTTTCTGCACCAGAGATCTTGTAGTGATTGCACTACAATGATGGAGATTGTCAATCGATTCAAAACTTACAACTCTCTTCTTTGTGACTAAGTCCTTCATGAACTTAGCATATCCTGGCATATACTCAAGAGCTTCTACTAACGAGATGTTCACTGATAGCTGTCTCACCATGGTTATGAATTTTGTGAAATTCCCATCTTCAGCTTTCTTCTTGAGTCTTTAGGGGAAAGAAGGAGGCGGTGTCGGTATCTGCTATAAAGGCAAGGTAGCCTCGACTTCTATTTCTTTTACCTTTGTAGGCTTCACTGTTGGTTGAACCCCTTCTATATCATTTATATCTTCAGCTTCAATCTCGTCTTCCTCATTTCTCCGTATACTCTGTTCCTGCTCAGTACCTAAAGATTTTGACTCATTAAGGATCTTACCACGTCTGGTGATAATGGCTATGCAATTCCCATCCTTCCTGGGGCTATGAATAGTGTCACTTGGTAATGCACCATTCTTCCTCGGATTTAGTGATGTTGATAGTTGTCCCAACTGTTGCTCCTACTTCTTGATAGAAGTGGAGTGAGAATCCACCAGCTGACTCATACTACAGAAATCACTCTTCATTTCTTTCACACCTGCATCACTTGATTCCATCTTTTGCAGCACCTTAGCCAACATATCCTCTATTTTGGACCTACTCGAACTACCATTTGGTCGATCTCTATTATCTGGTGGCACATACACACCACTGCGGTCATTTTTGTACCCTTCTTTGCTCTGCTTGTTGCCTTGCTCTCGGTTTCCTAATCTATCGTACTACCCTTCCCTTTGGTAGTTCTGACCTTGGTTTCTAAATTATATCCTCAGTTTCCCGAGTTATAACTCCAAAAAAACCCTTGATTACTCAAGTATTTGGCCTCGTCATCTAGATCAATATACTGATCTTCATACATGTTTGAGGCCCCCACATAATTTACCTTCTCAGAGCTTGTCATGATATGTTTTGTGAGTAGATCCATCTGAGTTCTAATGTGAGCCATATTTTGATCCCTTTCTTGTTCTATCTTCTACTGTTCAGCTGAAAGCTCAAAAGTGAACCCAAGATTTCCTACTTCAACATCCCTGGTGTGCCATGATCTGTTGTTTTTAGAGACTTCATCCATGACTGTCATAATTTATGGTAATGTCTTCCACATGAATGAACCTCCATACAATGCATCAACAACAGGCTTAGTCACAAAATTAAGTGAACTGTAGAACACTTGTTTCAAGTGCCTTTCAGTAAGGCCATGGTTTGAACATTTCTTCAATTTCTGACTGAATCTCCCCCAAGTGTCATGCATTTTCTCCCCTGGGAGTTGCTTGTGTGCGCCCATATCTCGTCCTTCATCTGTAGTTCTTTGGCTTCTGGAAAGAACCTTTCCAAGAATACTTCTTTCAGTTTAGCCCAAGTTCTTATTAAATCATCCGGTAATTCATTCAGCCAGTTCGTCGCCTCCCCAGTTAGAGACAATGGAAATACTCTCAACCTCATAGTAGTTTGACTGACCCCAAGGATTTCTTGTGATTTACAAATTGCTACAAAGTTCATCAAGTGCTGGTTAGCATCACCACCAGCTACACCCCTGAACATTCCCTTCAAATTCAGCAGCGGAATCATCGTGTAGGTGATTGTGAACTTTACACCTGGAGGTAATAAGGGTAACACAATTGCTCCGGTGGCACCAGCCCTGTCCAAATCCAGGTCATCTTCCTCGAAAACCATGTGTTGTTGTAGTGCTCGACCCCTAGGAGCTATTGGTTGGTATTGGGGAGGAGCTATCCTTTCAATTTCTACTTGCTCCTCCGCAGCCCCAGGTGGGTCATTTACCACATTCTGTTGAGAACCTCTAGCAGCGGTCTTAGCGTCCAGTCCCAATCTCTTCCTCTGAGCTTCAAGTTCTTGAGCGTTCACCATCTTGCAGATAGTTTTGCTAAGTTCCGGATCGTAAGGAATCAATGGAGATCCCTTACTTCTAGTATTTGGCATGCACTAGCGAATTCACCTATCAAAGACAACGACAAAGAACAAGACATAAAATTAGGAATATAACCACAATTTGAATAACATCTAGCAAAAATATTTCTGAATTGAAATTCCCCGACAGCGGTGCAAAGATTTGATACGTCCAAACTTACACTTCAATTAAGAAGTATAAATGGTCGAAGTCAATTTATAGAACTCAACGTGAGTTGAGATCGATCCCACAGAGAATTTCTTTACATAAATAGTTTCACTATGGAGTTTATCCAATTGTTGTTATTATTTCCTAAAGAAAGTAATTACAAATTCTATATGGGTTTGGTTGTAATTTTCAAGTAACTAAAGTTTATTTTATTACTCGGTTTTCACAAAAGACATGATTTGAACTTAAAGGTTGTGATGATAGATGAACTAAACCAGGAATGTGTTTCCCATGACTTGACACCTGGTGTTGATTCATGAACAAGTTTCGAGTGATTGTTTCTTTGCAGATTACTAGTGAGTTAAATGTATCTAACACCTCTGAGTCTTATTAGATAACTTCCACTCGAATCCTTAAGGTCTTAGAGTGTTATTCAATTGTACTCTCACATATTTTGGTGTAAAAATTCTCTTCTCTCGAACTCGAATTTTCACCCCAAACCAACAAATTAATTCTACTTTTTCCTAACTATCAATTTTCTCTCTAACAATTGATAGATACATGCAAGTTCTAATGCGAGCACTCATTAGAAAGAATGAATATCAAAAGTAAGAGTTATATTTTGCAAATAACAAACACGCCCTACTTGTATAGTGAATCTACAATTAGGATTCTATCATAGTTCCAACAACCCTAGTTGTGGTGTTTAGCCACTCATGCGTTCAATTAAAAAAGTGAAAATATAAGTTGAATACATTAAAAGAAAGCACTTACGAAGATTGCAAATTCAAAGAAAATATGGTATTCAAAAAGTAAATCAAACTTCAACTCTCGATCAAATGTTTTTCGATAAAAACAACAGTAGAGAATATGGGAAGTCGTCTCTTGTTCAAGCTATCACAAGATAAATCAAAAAGTAAACCTAGTTAATTCAAATAGTCTATCTAAAAAAATTCCTACTCAAAGTAGGACTGAATTGTCGAGACATCTCACGGACGGCACAACGGCCCGTCATGAGCTTCATGGCTCGTGGTGGCTGTCGTGATCTCACACTTAGACATTGTGTGACTCTTTTTCTCCATGGACAACTAGACGGTTCATTAACTGCACCACGGCCCGTCAAGGGTCCCGTGGTCTTTACTTGAACTTTTGCTCCTCATGGTCTAGTTCCTCTGCTCACTGTTCATCTGTACGAGTTTCAGGACGGTACGTCAGGGAGACCACGCTCCATCCGGACTTTCGTGGTCTTTACTTGGACAACATTCAACTTGGTTCCCTAATGCCCTCCAACTGGTTCATGTTTATTGGACAACAGTACGGATCGTAAAAGAGACCACGACCCGTCAAGGGCGTCGTGGTCTTTACTTGAGCTTTGATCAGTTTGCCTTCTTAACCTCCTCCACTTCACAGGCTTTAGGACGGATCATCATGACAACCACGGCCCGTACTGGGCTCCGTGGTGTTTCCTACAGTACATTCATTTTACGCCTCGTTTTCAACTTTTGCACGCAAGTGTAATCCTGTCTAAACATTCAACAAACACATCAAATCTTACATAAATACACTCTATTTCAGTATTAATCCTCAGTTTTGAGCATCAAATGTTCCAAGATTTCACGGCACATCAATCAACAAAAATAATAACTGGCAAAGTACTATTTTGGCCCAAGAACACATACTGCAAATGAGATAGAAGAGCCTTTAGCTCGAATTTCAAAGGCTCATCAATAGATGGTTTTACAGGCGGAGTGTCTCGATTCTTTAAATGTAGATCCAGTTTTTTGGTTGACAATGAGAAAAACTTGCCCCATCAAGTGCGTCAACTAACTCATCATATTCATTAATACCATCTCCATCAAAATTCATGATCACAATAGTTAGTGCTTTAATACCCAATCTCTCCTAATAGACACCTCTGGTTCTTCCTCAACAGTATAGTTCATCGTAGACACCGACTTAAGATCACTTTGATGCTTCATTGATTTGCACATATTGAAAGTCACCTCTTCATTTTTTAATCGGAACTTCATTTGCCATCTTTCCATATCAACCAAAGAACACCTAGTAGAAAGGAATGGTCTTCCTAAGAGGATAGGGACTTTAAAGTCAACCTCAAAGTCTATTATCACAAAGTCCGCCGGAAAGATGAACGCCTCAACTTTCACAAGGACATATTAAGCACCCCGATTGGTTATTTCACAGTTCAATCAGTCATAAGTAGCTGCAATGTAGTCAGCTTGGGGGCTCTTAAGCCCAACTTCTTGTATACAGACAGCGACATCAAATTAATTCTAACACCCAAGTAACATAGGGCCTTAGTAAAATGTAACATACCAATGGTAATGGTAAAAGCTCTAAGATCCTCATTCTTCTACACTAATAATCCAGTAGCAATAGCGTTACAATGTTGCAATTTCTCATCACCTTCAAAACTGACATCCCTCTTTTTAGTCACCCAATCCTTCACAAACTTTGCATAATTGGGAATTTGTTCAAGTGCCTCAATTATAGGAACATATATTGATAACTACTTCAGCATAGATATGAACCTTTGATACTTTCCTTCTTCCTTTTTATTAACTAACATTTGTGGAAAAGGAGGTGGAGGTCTCGACATAGGGGTGATCTTTTGTGTTACCTCAACCTCCTTCTCATTCTATAATTTTTTGGCTCTTCGACTAACTCAACTTCATCCTCTTCTTCGTCTTGCACACTTTCCACTCCACTCGGCATAGAAGGGTCAATAGTTTGCTTTCTACCCCTAGTAGTAACTGCCATACAATGCTCGTCATTCTTTGGATTCTAAATAGTATTATTGGGCAGTGTTCCTTATTGATGCGGATTTGCACTTGCAGATAACTGATTCAGGTGCTGCTCAATCTGTCTAGTTGATATTGCATGTGACTCAACTTTCTGACCAATACCCGATAAATCAGTATGCATTTCTTTTACATTGTCATCATTTGAATCAAACCTTTTCATCATCTTGTTCATCATATCTTTAATGAGACTTATGCTCGATCCTCCATCTCGGTTCCCTGGTGGAACATAAGGTCCACTCTTTTTATTCATGTTGCCATATCCATTCCTTTTTATAGTTGTTATCACGTACATAGTTCCATTTGCGATTGTAGTTACTATAGTTTGATATCCGTAACCTTAGCGCCAATTATCCGAATTGGATGCTTGGGCATTGGTCCGAAAACCCCCAATCTGATCATTCACAAGATTCACATCCTCCTCATAAATATACTCATTAGGCGATGGTGCTCTAGTTTGATATTTCACTACATTTACTTTCTCCACATTTCCACTCAAATGTTTTAACACCAAGCCAACCTTTGTTCTCAATTGAGCCACCTCCTCAAGAATATCATTATTAGACTGAATTGGGGTTGCTTGTATAAAAAATATGCACTTTGTTGTAGCTGAAGTTCTAGTGATCCATGCCTTGTTATTCTTGGAAATATTTT
Organism: Solanum lignicaule; assembly: GCA_029582545.1. NCBI lineage: Eukaryota > Viridiplantae > Streptophyta > Magnoliopsida > Solanales > Solanaceae > Solanum > Solanum lignicaule. Next base: position 18,657 of record JAJOOF010026453.1, read on the forward strand.
CAAGTTTCTTAGCAATCTCCTGAAATGTATTCGCCCTATAAGAACCTTCAGCAATAGTGTCCAACACAACTTTCCCATTATCATCCAGCTCTCTATAGAAATACTCCTTTACCGACTCGTCATCAATGCGGTGGTTGGGAACACTTCTCATAAACCGTGTAAATTTATCCCAAGAGTTACTGACCGACTCTCCATGTAGCGCTACGAAGTTGTTGAGTTTATCTTTGAGCTTCAACTTCTTTGACAATGGGAAATATTTATCCAGGAATATTTTATGCAACCCTTCCTAAGTGATAATTGTGTTATATGGAAACTCAAACAACCATACAATAGAATCACCTATCAACGAAAGTGAAAACACCCTTAAGCCAATTGCATCCATATCTAAATCCGGTCATCAACCACTACTCATAAAAACACTCTTTACTTTTCTCAGATGAGCATATGAATCCTCCGAAAGAAACTTAGCAAATAACCCTCTAGATGTAAGCATTTGCATCAGACTGTTGGTCACCATAAATGTATGTCTAGGAGGTAGTGGAGGAATTACTATAGCACCCGTCGACCCCACAACATCATAATAAACCTTGTAATTATCACACATATTAGGTGCTTACTGATTTTCTCTCGTTCGGCATTTTCAACTTGAGGGTTCTCCTGAACTTGTCGATGCACTTCAGCAACATTCCCATGACCCGCTCTAATTGGATGATCATGTATCTCAAGATTTTGGCCTCTTCCAATCATTCTTCTTAGAGTTCTTCTTAATTCAGGATCGTAGGGAGTTAGGGGATTGCCTTGATTTTGTGTACTTGGCATACACTAGAAATAAGACCTATAGAAAATAAAAACAAAACAAAATGTAAATTAGGAAATAACTAACAAAAATTCAATAAAATCTTTTGTCTAATCTAAAAGCCTTAATCCCCCACATCGGCGCCAAAATTTGATATGCCCAAATTACACCTCCCTAAAGAAGTATAAGCGGTCATTGTCAAATAAAAAACCTAACTGAGGTTAGGATCGATCCCACGAGGAATATGGTCTAGACTTAGGCTAATTCATGGTTATTTGCACTTTTAGTCGGATTATTTCTGTAAAAGGGGGGTTGGGAAATAAAGTAATTATTGATTGATTTGTAGTCACAAGTAACAAGTAAGCAGGATTCACAGTTCGTAAAATCAATATGAGATGAAATTAGGGCAAATGTGTTCCCCACAAGTTCTTAACGCAATAATCCTAATAAAAGTAACTATTTTTCTAGTGTTAACATGCAAGATTGGTAAGTTAGGTATCTCCTAAGTGATTGGTCTTCCAAGTGGGGAATTTCACCACACGACTTTGTCAGTCTATAGGTGTATGTTTCACTAACCCTTACCCTTAACCCTAGATTAGCCCTTGCGGTATGTGGATCAGGATATTAGATAGTGAATTATCATGCTAAGTCTCTGTTGTTTAATCTCTTTCTCATTCATTACTTCCTTGGTCGGGCAAGTAGGAATGAGGCGAGTTCTAACGTTGCGCACCGTTAAAATGAATTCAAAACGAAGAGATCAAATAATACATGCATAAACACTTTCAGAATTACTTCATTATTAGTTTTACATTGTTAATTAGTAATGGTTCTCACAACCCTAGTTATGGATTTGTTATCCATGCTTGAGTTATCACAATTCATAATAGGGTTAATAATATAAATCATGAACTTACAATTAGAATAGATGAAATTCAAAATCGTGAATTGAAGAACAAACGCAAATTTCGTAAACCAAACTTCAACAATTAAATGTCAAAAGTGTTTGCAATATAATTCTCAAAGCTAAAAAAAAGTATCTCAAAAATGTCTAACAATCCAAAAATGAAATTTACAACTAATATTTATAGAAAATAAATCTTAAACCAAGAAAGAAAAGGAAGACTAAGGAAATCTGGTCCTAAGTAGTGTCACCTACGCTTGGCCACTTACGGGTCCTCGATGGAATGACGACTCATAGGTGCCTTCATCATTTAGAAGTTAGTCAAAATTTCAGTAGGTGCTATCGACGGTCATGATGTATGGTTCGTAAGTTTGAGCACGACCCATCCCGTTCAACCTTCGTTCATGGACTGGAACTCATACTTCCTGAAGTTATCTACTACTCCTCATGTACGACTTGTAGTAAAGACTACTGCTCGTTGATTTCTTTCATCGCTCAATACTTAGTTCTATTTTCCCAGTACTTTACCCACGCCTTCAACCTACGGCTTGTCAAAGGAACGACGGCTCATAGGTGGGTTCGTCTGTCACCAAAAGGTACTCTTCTGGTCTATGATCCACGTTTTCTTATTTATATTCCTCATTAGCTAATTGACTTGATTTGCATTGTGACTTTCTTGACATGCCTATTCGTGTCTCTACTCCAGTTGTTAAGTCTGTGTTCGTTGATAAGGTGTATAGGTCTTGCCTTGTAACTTTTGTGGGGAGAAAAACTTATGTAGATTTGATTATTCTAGAGATGGTTGGTTTGATGTAATTTTGGGTATGCCTTGGCTTTCTCCAAATTTTGCTATCTTAGATTTTAATGTTAAAATTGTGACATTGGCCAAGCCTGGGATAGATCCGCTAGTGCGGAAGGGTGACTATATTCCCGCCCTAGTTCGTATTATCTCTTTTCTTCGTGCTAAAAGGTTGGTAAGTATGGGTTGTTCAGTTTTCTTGGCATATCTCGGGGATAATACTTCCAAAGTGCCTTCGATCGAGTCTGTTTTGATAGTATGTGAGTTTGTAGATTTTTTTTCCTGCAGACCTGCATTGTATGCCACCAAATTCTTGAGTGTTATCTCGATTGAGTGTCCTTCTTAGGGCACGTGGTTTCTAAGGATGGAGTGATGGTGGATCCCACTAAGATTGAAGCAGTGAAGAGTTGGGTAAGGACTACTAATATTTCATAGGTAAGGAGCTTTGTTGGTTTAGCTAGCTACTATCGTCGGTTTGTTAAGGGATTTTCTTCCATTGATTCACAACTGACAAACTTGACCAAGTAGAATTTTCCATTTGTATGGTCGAATAAGTGTGAAGAGACCTTCCTGAAACTCAAGACCTTGTTGACTATTGTACCGATTCTTGCCTTACACGTGGAAGGTAAGAATTTCATTATTTATTGTGATGCATCTTATTTTGGTTTAGGTGTAGTGCCAATGCAGGAGATGAATGTAATTTTCTATGCTTCAAGGCAATTGAAAGTGCATGAGCGTAACTATCTGACCCATGATTTGGAGTTGGTTGCGGTTGTATTTGCATTGAAGCAGTGGAGGCATTGTCTATATGGGGTCAAGTGTGAAGTGTAAATAGATCATTGTAGTTTACAATATGTGTTCACTCAGAAGGGCTTGAATTTGAGGCAGATGAGGTTGATGGATTTATTGAAAGACTATGATATTACTATTCTATATCACCCAGGAAAAGCTAATGTTATGGCTGATGTCCTAAGTAAAAAAGCAAGGAGCATGGGAGTTTAGCCCATTTACTGGTTTCTAGACACCCATTTACTAGAGAGGTTCAAACTCTAGCCAATGACTTTATGAGGCTGAGAGTAATTGAGAAAGGAGGATTATTCGCCTGTGTGGAGGCAAAATCTTCTTTTCTTGACAAGATTAAAGAAAAGCAAGTTAATGATGAGAACCTGAGCCGAATTCGTGATATAGTACTGTGAGGAGAAGCTAAGGAGGCTACGGTTGATAAGGAAGGCATCTAGAGGATTAATGGGCAGGTATGTGTCCTCGTGTTGATGATTTGACTTAGAATATTCTTGCAGAGGCTCATAGTTTGAGGTATTCTATACATCCTAGTGCAACCAAGATGTATCGTGATCCGAGACATCATTATTGGTGGAGTAAAATGAAGCGTGACATTGTTGATTTTTTTGCCTAATATCCGAACTTTCAGCAGGTAAAGTATGAACACTAGAGGCCTGGAGGGACACTTTAGAGAATGCCCATTCTGGAATGGAAGTGGGAAAGGATGGAAATAGACTTCGTGGTTGGTATTCCAAAGATATTGGGTAAGTTTGATTCGGTATGGGTGATTGTTGACAGGCTGACTAAGTCTGCGTACTTTACTCTAGTCAAGGTAACTTACAATGCAGAGAAGTTAGCCAAACTCTATATATGCTAGATTGTTCGATTGCATGGAGTTCTGATTTCCATCAAATCAGATAGAGGTACACAGTTTTACTTTTAACTTTTGGAGAACCTTACAGGTTGAGTTAGGTACTAGAATGGATTTTGAGTATTTCATTTCACCCTCAGACCGATGAGCAATCTGAGCGGACAATTCAAGTGTTGGAGGATATTCTCCGTGCGTGCGTGATAGATTTTGGAGGTCATTGTGATCAGTTCTTACCCTTGGAAGAGTTTTCGTACAGCAATAGTTATCACTCGAGTATTGATATGGCCCCATTTGAGGCATTTTATAGAAGAAGATGTAGGTCTCCCATTAGTTGGTTTAATACATTTGAGGTGAAACCTTGGGGTATTGATCTCTTGAGGTAATTGTTAGAGAAAGTGAAATTCATTCGAGAGATGCTTCTAGGAACTCAGAGTAGGTAAAAGGAATATGCAGACCGAAAGGTAGGGACTTGAAGTTATGGAAGGAGAGCAAGTGTTGCTGAAAGTTTGACCCATGAAGGGTGTGATGAGGTTTGGTAAGCGACATAAGCTTAGTCCGAGGTATATTGGGCCGTTTGAAGTTCTTCAGCGTGTGGGGAAAGTGGCCTATGAAGTAGCTTTGCCTCTAGGATTCTTAGGAGTGCACCGGTGTTTCATGTATCTATGTTGAAGAAATATCATGATGATGGGAACTATTTTATTGTTGGGATTCAGTCCTACTTCATGAGCATCTCTCTTATGAGGAGGAGCCTATAGCTATTCTAGATAGAGTGATCCACAAGTTGAGCTCAAAGGAGATTGCTTATGTGAAGGTCCAGTGGAAGAATCGTCCAGTTGAGGAGTCCACTTGGGAGACCGAGGATGATACGTATAGAAGATACCCTCACTTTTTTGTTGATTCAGGTACCCTTTCTTACCCTTACTTTCTTTTGATCGTTCGAGGACGAACATGTGGTAAATTGGTATTTGATGTAACTACCCTTTAGGTCGTTTTGAGTAGTAGAGCTTCTTATTTCATAAATGACTCTTTCGATATATTTTAAATGGGTATTTTGGAATATTCGTAACCAATTATATAATTAATGGGGTAATTTACTAATTAATTAGTTGGTGGTTAAAGAAAATAACATTAAAATTAGTAGTGGATCACTTTTATCACTTTTATAACATGTATAATAATTATGGAATAAATAATTTGTAGAAAGAATAAGGGTTTGGGCGAGAAAGATGACGTTAAACTCATTGTGCATCGATGCTACATAAACACAAGGAGAATATAGAGGCTTCAGGTAAATCAATCACACCTCTTAAATCTTGTATTACATTGTGGGTTATTTCATATTAATTATTATATTATTGATAGTGAAAAAGGAGGTAGAAAAAGTTAATTGAAAAAGTTGAAAACGGAGTCACTGATGAAAAATTGGACTTGAGGAAATACTATTGTTATGGGATAATATTTCAGTGGGTAGCATTTGGTTTGATAGTTGGGAGGGCATTACTAATTATTATGATTTTATGGTGTTCGGTACTTGAAAGATAGGGAAGCATATAGAGTAGGTGTAGAAGCAAATTGAAATAAGTTATTGCCTACACTAGGTTCATAAGTTTTGAATAATTTAGTGGCTAATGTTTAGCTAAGGATTAAGAGGTGATGAATATATAAATTGTTTCAATTTTAATTCTAAGTTCCTTTTATAAAGTTTCA
>JAJOOF010026454.1:0-32661 GCA_029582545.1 Solanum lignicaule
TGTGTGGATGTAAATAAGTTTTTTTTTATTATTCCGCACTATTTTCATTATTGAATGCAATGAATGACTATGTGGCTTGTATAAGACCCCTTCGGGGTCGAGTACGCCTTGTTACGACTTGGGGGTGCTCCCGGGTTGTGACAAAGATGATTGCAACAATGCTTTGAAAAGGTGAAGTCACTAAGCCAAATTAACCATACCATAACTCTCAACCACATTACAGGCCCAAAAGACCCTTGAGGTCTTGCATAAAATAGGTTGTGTGATGATTTGATAATATGGTAAACCTATGGGATGAAACTTTCATGTATTTCTCTTTTTTGAGATTGAGAGTTGTATGGCTTCCTTACTTCTTTATTGATTTCCTTTGTGAGATCATGGAGTCATTGTTAATGTCAGGCCACTTTAATGCATTTTTTCAAACCTGGTCTTGCATTAGAAAAGAAGCCATATTGACTTGAGCTTGGTTTGAGACCGTATAGTCACCATTTGAAGATTTTTTTATCATAATTGAGTGTATCATGTTTTTGAGAGTAGTCTTTTAATAGGACTTGCATGTTACTTCTCATTGAGAACTATTGTCGATACCTTAATTGAGCTATTTGTGTTGTTGATTTACTTGAGTACAAGTAAAACTTTAAGTTGTGGATTTTGATGAGTAATAGACATACAGTCATTTAAGGCCTATTTAGCTCAACATTCGTACCCTCAATGCCTAATTTTGTCTTATTCTATTTTGATGATTTGCAGTTATGAGGTCTAATAGACAAGGCAAAGATGAATGTATGAAATAAGGGCTAAAGCATGAAAAGAATTGTAAACTCCACATTGGTGATCGCCAAACTTGAAGGGTAGATCACCCAATGGGTATGAACTCGCTCAATTTGACAATACACAACAATATAATTGAGTTACATAGGTCAGCAAACTAAAAGAGGAAATGAACCTCGTCAAAAGCAAAGGGTGAACAAAGATGACCATCGCCGAATGTATTAGTACTTGGAGAAAAAATAACGACTTAAAAGGTAAACAAAGGTGGTACTCAATGATACGTTGTATGTGAAAGGCAGACTCGAATGAGCTTGCCGACTGAGGTTCAAACACCTGTAGTCTAAAGCAAAAGAAAGGCGTGCCAAGGAGAAGTTGGTGATTCACCTAATGTGATCGGCGAGCCTAACTAACGTCGCCCAATAGGTCATGCATTGAGTATTGGACCAAATTTTGATAAACTATAAATAGCCCAAATAAGAGACAAAATAGAGAGTTTGGAGAGTAGAAGAGGTCCAGAGTTCAAAATCTTGTAGAGTGAGAAACATATTTACTTCGTAAAGAACATTTTTCTGGTTTTAGGGGTTTATAAACTTTGCTTTTGAAATTAAAAAATTGAAGTTGGATTCAAAGTGGGTATTGCGTGCAATTTCTAATTTAATGTTACCCATGGCTGCTTTCATGTAAGGTATAATTTCTTTAAACTTTGTGATGGCTGACTAAAACCCCAAAGTGTAAGGGGTGCATTTATGGGGTTGGGCGTTGATTTGATGTAGTGGGTATTGTGTTATGCTCGATTTTGTTGATGTTCATACATGGATTTGGGCTAATGAGCATGGGTTTAGCTTACGGGTTAACATTGCAAACTTAATTCCTATTTCCATCTCTGATTGATGCGCGAAAGAGATTGATTAGAGTTGGTAATTAGTTGTATACTTGCAATTTAGGTTTGATATCTGTAATTTTCCTTAAAATAGAGATTATGGGTCGGATCTATTTTCCCTATTTTTGCATCAAAAAAGAGAATAGTGTAAGGTATTGGGTTTTTTAGTTTTCCACATAGATGAGACTGAGAAGAGATTCTAGGAATTGATGCTCTGAGATCGAAAGAAGATTAGTGTCATTGAAGATGACCCATCATATCCATGGATGTTTGTCACTATAGAACAATCAAATTTACCCCTATGTTATATTGATTTCAAATCCCCACACCCCTAAATTACTTGTTATTTGATAGAATTCTTTAAATATTAGTTTAGTTACTGCTTTTGATACCAGAATCCTTTTATTTAATCTGGTCATCCCCCCACTTGTTTTCATTACTACAAATGGATTAATTTACACTCTGAACTTCTTGATAGAATTTCTCACCTTGTATAATTCGCTTATGGATTCGACCCCAACTCTTCATTGAGTATTTATATTGACAACTATCAGTTACTCTTTTGATTGGTTTTGAAGAGTAGTTTGAGCGTTAGCAGCTGATCATGTGAATGTTGAAGGTGACGAGGCCTAGAGGCCTAAGGGAGTCCTTCTTTAACTTTATACTTATGCTCTAATTTTGATGCACTTGGGACAGTCCTATGTTAAAGTGTGGCGTAGGAGATGAACTTTCATGTAAATAATTTTATCGTTTTATTGAGTCTTTTTGTTTCTCAGGTTGGGCTTCTCGACTTTTGTTTTTGACTCTCTTCTTGAGGATAGTCCCGTTGAACCGACTAGGACTAGTTTTATTTTATTTTAATATTATTTAGTTTGATTGTTAGTTGAGTTGTAGATTCATCATAGAAATGAATGTTCCCAATGATGGATTGATGATGACCGTTGGTAATGTTCAAATATCCTCTTTAAATTCAATCAAAAGAGATAGCAGTCATGGTCAATAAAAATATCCAATAAAGAGTCGGGGACGAATATGTCACGACCCAGAGGTACCTGATGTAAAGCCAAAATACATATTTTAATCATTTTATGCCTCACATTTATTATTTATATTTGTCCTTTTTGAGCATGAATTTTATGAATTGTGTTAAATTGTATATTTTATTTGTAGGATTAAATTGGTGGAAAAATGAAGAAGTTTGGAGCTAAAACGAATTAAAGATGAAAGGTTGAAGAAGAAAATTAAGTAGACAGCTTAATGGATTAAATTTAATAAAATAATATATTTATATATATAAGGAAATGGCGGCTGCAAATTGTGAAATTTCAATTCTTATTCTTGCTTCTTGCTGCTGCCACGTGGCAGCAAGTGAATTGTGTAGAATTATGTTGAGGCGGCAGTACCATTGTTCACTCGGCGAAGAAAAGGAATCCAATTCCTTTTGGTTTTGGATACCTAATTTAATTTTCATTAAATTATTTTATTTTAGGGTTTCTATATTTATAAATAGGGTATGAAAAGTTATTCTTTAGGGAGCGAAGAACCAAGAAACAATATAGAATATAAATTTTCTTCTGTGGAACTTTGAAAGTGCCGCCGTGGAGGCCGGAGAATTGTGTTTTATTCTTTCTTCTCCTTTATTATTTATTTGTATTCATGATTAATAAAAGAGAGTTTAGCTATTGTTCTTAACTTTTTATGATTAACACAAGCATATTTATTTTAATAAATTTTGATTGTGTTTCTGAGATAATGAGTAGCTAAATTTCATAACTAGGGTTGTGGGAACCATAAGCGATTAACAAAGTATGAATAATAACTAAGTAATTCTTGAATAGTGTTGGAGCATGCATTGATAATTCTTTCGTCTAGAAGTCTTTTTAACGGTGCGCAACGTTAGAACTCACATTGTTGCTACTTGCCGGACCAAGGAGGTAGTTAATAAGAAAAGAATTATCAACATAGATTTAGTCTGACACTATCTAATAGTCTAATGTCAATTGGTGCGATGGTGAAAACTAAGCCATACATTGATGTGATGTCTAATACGAGGTAAATGTAAGGTTTAGTAAATTATACACACGTAGCAGGACCAAGGTGCGGGGTGAATTCTTTATTTCCCGGATCAAGAATTTAGAGATACATAATTACCACTTTGCATGTGATACACTAGGATAGGACTACTATTATTCGGATTACCACGTTATGAGCTTATGGGGAACACATTCCTAGTTATTTCTAATAATTTGAATATAAATAAATACTTAGTTCAAAGCTATTTTTTATTGTTTTTATTATATTTCAAATTAAATCCCCCCATTTTTATATATCGACTATCGAGTTAAATATTTGCTATTGACAATATTCATCCATATTCTCGGTGAGATCGACCCTGACTCATTGTTGGGTAAATATATTGCATACGATTGTTTATATTTCTTTTCAAGAAGTATATTTGAACGTTATCAAGAATGGCGCCGCTATCGGGGAATGTGGCTTAGAAATTGTCTTTAGTATTTATTTTGACTTGTAGTCCTTTTTTGTTTCTTAGGATTAGTTTTAAATTTGTGTTTTTTTTAATCATATTTGTTTTGCTCTTCTTGAGATGTCATGTGAAAAAGTATGTAGTGATAAGTGTTCTTGAAATTCTTGTAGTTTTGATATTATCGATTCTTATAGGTTAATTTTTTTCTCAACAAGATAAGTTGTATGGGCACATGGAAGATTTGTTAATACTTTACTATAAATCAATACGTAAGCACATGCTTGAAGATATCTTTATTTTGATCTCTATTATTTAGATTGTTACTTGAGTGCAAAGATTGAATCATATGAAACCCAACAATTTAGTAATAATATGTGTGAGGAAGAAAAAATACTTATAAATCAACTTGAAGATAAAAGTTGAGGGCCAATTGCTTGATCATACTTTTATTGATGTTGTCACTATTGAGAAGAGTACACTAGAGTGATGTAATATTGTAGATAATATTATTTTTAAAAACTCTTATATGTGTAAATATGAGGGTGTAAATAATAATACAAGTCATAAGTTAGGGCACATTGGACCTCATTCCAATCATTTTTCCACATTATGTTTAGATGATGAGAAATTAATCGAGCCATCTGAGCCTATAGAAGAGTGTATGGAGGAGGAAAATTGTGTCTATATTCTGAAATTTATTGTTCCAACATCGAAGAATTACATTCCTCACTTAGGATCCAAGAAGTGCATAATGCGATATCTATTGCTTGGGACCTTTATTTTTATACTACCACCCCTTGAGCGTAATAGAAAAATTGATGTGAAATTAGGGGTGTAATTTATATCTTCAAAGTGGAAGAAAAAATAGTAAAATTGATGGTGTCGTGTCGCGACGTTAAATTAAGCGCTTATTGGGAGGTAACCCAATTAGTTGTGTAACTTCTTATTTTATTTTTATTTTTATTTTATTAGTATCACTTTTTTTTTTCTTGTTTTTGCAGATTAGGGGAAGTCTGAGTACACAAAAAAGAAGAAAAAAAATTGAAGCAAAGGAGCATGTTTGAGCTTAAGTGTGGGGAGACAACCCTTGACGAAAATTAAGAGAACATGCTACTAGCTAGGCCTAAAGGCCTTAGGGAGTAACCCTTGTTTTAAATTTTATTTAATTCTTTGGGGACATAGCATTTTTTTAAGTGTGGGGTGGAGGAATAAATTCCTAGTTTTTAATGTTTTATTGAGTCATTTTTTTTAGGATGGGTTTCTTGGCTTTTGTTTTTGGTTCTTTTCCTGAGGATAGTCCCTTTGAACCGAGTGTTTTTTATTTTTTTTTAGGAATAAATTTTATTTTTAAATCTTATTTTTATTTTTATTCTTTTTGGAGAGAAAAGAAAAGACCCTTTTGAGTTATGTGATACTTACTATTTGGGCCTAATTTTGAGTAGTATTTTCTTGTGAATGCTTGATTGCTAGTGAAATTGCAAAATTTTTGACATCTAGGTTCATGGTTGTGCCTTTGTATATAGCTTATTTTATTTTGTAGTTTATTATGATCCTATCTCTCTTAGAAGTGGAATTGATCGATCTTGATTTGATACTTGTGCCATGTGTGGTGAGATTTTGTTTATTCCATGTTTTGCATCTTAGTCTAGAACTTGCCCTGCATGTTGTTGAAGCAAAATAAAAAGTGATACTTTGTTTGGAAGATGATAATAGGCTTTCTTTGATTTTTCTAGTAAATTTTAGCCTTTTCAGATATTTAAACACTAGTTAGCCCTTTTGAGCCTATAGCCTTTTGTTTGTAGCCATATTTTGCCCTTGACTATTTTGTTGAATTCCTGATTTTTGCACCTTGCTTCCTTGAGCATTATAGCATAGATTTATTCTAATTATCAATTCTGAGAAAAAGGGATGGTTGAATGACAAGGTAATCAATGATAGCTACAAGTGCTTAAAAGACCTCTTTGAAAGAATGTGACATAAAAAAATAAATAATGCGACATGAGAAAAAGAAAGTTACCTTGATGATGGCCCTGGTCCTTCCAAGGACATCGTGCACCTTAACGCATGTAAAATACGTAAGTTGAGGGTGGCTATTATGAATGAAAATTTAAAAGAAAAAGCATTGATTGAAACATCTTGAGATGATGAGAATTACTTGTGAAATAATTGTTGAAGAGAAGGTTGAAAATAAAGAGAAGAAAATAACGTGTGATGAAGTCTAAAAGTGCAAAGTGCTTAAGGAAGTGTAAGTCACTATTATATAGTTTTCCTGCCCATCCCCTAGCCTACATTACAACTCGTTAAAGTCCTATTTGATTCTATTCAAGCATGCTTAATTAGTGGAGATGTACATAATGGGCAAGCATATGGTTCTTTGTGCATACATGTGAATTTTCTTTGTGAGTGTGAGAGGGTTCTTTGATGCTAAGTCCTTAATTTATATTTAATCTTTTGATTTAAGTGTGTGGACTATTTGTTCTTGTGAGGGCACTTGTTTCATGATAGATAGGTGATTTTATTAACCTTTTTTTATGAGAGTAGATTAACAAGCTTAAATTTGATGAGTTCAAAGTCATACCTTGAGGTTAGGAGGTTAGAAGTTTGTTATTTATTTGGATGTCTTGCATTATGATTGAGAAGTCTACTTGATGTTTTGAAATTGGTATGTGGCCTAATTGTTTCTATTAACCAAAGTGATGACATAGCTAGTATGATTTTTTTTGGGATGAGTTTTAATGTTTGCTCGAGGACGAACAAAAGTTTAAGTGTGGGGTGTTGATGTGAGGCCAAAATACATATTTTTAATCATTAAATGCCTCACATTTATTATTTATATTTGTCCTTTTTTAGCATGAATTTTATAAATTGTGTTAAATGGTATATTTTATTTGTTGGATTAAATTGGTGAAAAACTGAAAAAGTTTGAAGATAAAACGAATTAAAGATGAAAGATTGAGGAAGAAAATTAAGCAGGCAACCTAATGAATTAAATTTAATAAAATAATATATTTATATATATAAGGAAAGGGAAGCTGCAAATTGTGGAATTTCAATTCTTAAGATTGCTTCTTGCTGTTGCCATGTGGCAGCAAGTGAAATGTGCAGAATTATGTTGAGGCGGCAGTACCATTGTTCACTCAGCGAAAAAAAGGAATCCAATTCCTTCTGGTTTTGGATTCCTAATTTAATTTGCACTCAATTATTTTATTTTAGGATTTCTATATTTATAAATAGGGCATGAAAAGTTATTCTTTGGGGAGCGAAGAACCAAGAAACAATACAGAATATAAATTTTCTTCTAGCTAGCTTAGGAACTTTGGAAGACGCGCCGTGAAGCTCGGAGAATTGTGGTTTATTCTTTCTTCTCCTTTATTATTTATTTGTATTCGTGATTATTAAAAGATAGTCTAGCTATTGTTCTTAACTTTTTATAATTAACACAAGCATATTTATTTTAATAAATTTTAATTGTGTTTTTGAGATAATGAGTAGCTAAATTTCATAACTAGGGTTGTGGGAACCATAAGTGATTAACAAAGTATGAATAATAACTAAGTAATTCTTGAAAAGTGTTGGAGCATGCATTGATAATTCTTTCGTCTAGAAGTCTTTTTTAACGGTGCACAACGTTAGAACTCGTCTTGTTGCTACTTGCCGGACCAAAGAGGTCGTTCATAAGAAAAGAATTAACAACATAGATTTAGTGTGATACTGTTTAATAGTCTAATGTCAATTGTTGCGAGTATGAAAACTAAGCCATAAATTGATGTGATGTCTAATATGAGGTAAAGGTAAGGGTTAGTAAATTATACACACGTAGGCATGGGTACATGTAATTTCATGGAATAGGCATGGGTACATGTAATTTCATCCTAAAAATATGTCATTCTAAAAATTCTATCATAAACAATCAAAATTGACACAATTGGATCAACATTCATCATAACCTATAAAATTGGGAAGAAACCCTAACTCATATTAGGGAATTGTTCATCAAATTGGGGGAGTTCTAGGGGACTCCATGGATGGAATGAATAAATGGATGAAAATCCATCATACCTTGATTATAGAGCCCTCACAAGCTTGAAGATTTGAGACTTGACTTGACCCTAGCTTTAATTTCGTCCTTCTTCTTCCAACTTCTAGAGAGAGAATATATGAGAGGAGTTTGTGGTTTTCTTTTTGGGATTTGAGAAAATGACTTGAATGGGGAATTTTGGGGGTTAAAAATACTTATATAGGTATTCTAGACTTAGGCAAAACGACACCACATTGATTTAATTAAAATCGGAACAGACCCATGTGCCCCCAAAATAACTACCAGCTCGTTACCTACGGACCCCCGATCGACGGTCCGTGGATGGACCTATGGTCCATCCTGGTCAGCCGTGGTTTGGTGGTTAGAGACGGGTTTTGGCCTTGGGACCTACGGACCTTGGACCACGGTCCGTGGTCAAGCTGTGGTCCTGAAGCTTAACTTCAGTTGAGGTGCCCCAACCACGGACCCTCTCTACGATCCGTGGTCCCCACCACGGTCCCTGGGTGGCAACCGTCGGTTGGCACCTGCAACTTTCTAAAAGCTACTATTTTCCCTTGTTTCGAATCCGAGGTGTTACAGATTCCCACAGGGAATGGTATATCGTAGAGAATTTTATCAAGAAATCTGGAATGTAAAATCATTCATTTGTAGTAGTAAAGACAAGTGGGTTGATTATTCAACTAATTTAATGAAAAGATTTGGTTATCAATTGTCACAATTAAACTAAAATTATGGGATATTCAAGAAGTAAAAAGCAATGTAGGGGTGCGGGGATCAGAAATTAATGTCAAATAGGGGTAATTGTGCTACTCTATAGTAATGAACATTCACGAATAGTGATGAATGATAGATTTACACTCATTTGAGATTTATTTATTTCAATAATTTGTGTCCTCAATGTCTAAAACTATTTTATTTGTATAATATATTGATGATTTGCAGTTATGAAGTCCAATGGACAATGCAAGGATTGATGTTTGAAAGAATGACCATAAATGCAAAAAGTGGTGCTAACGATACATTGTTGAGTATAGTGTGCATGACCTTGCCTAAAATTACAGTACTCAACACTTGTGTCTAACGGGATAGGTCAGCAAACTTCAAAAGAAAAGGTGATGCAGCGAATGAGAAACGTGAGATTATTAATCGTGTCAACATATGATTGTGTAAGGAGAAAAATTTGAATGATCAAAAGGTGAGTCAAGGTGGTACTCGATAATTCTCCGAATGTGAAAGGCATACTCAAATGAGTTTGCTGTCTGAGGTTAAAACACCTAAAGCCTAGAGCATGAGAAGGTGAGCTGAAGCACCATAAGTGATTCACCAAACGAGCTCAGCGAGCCCAACTAATGTCACCGAATAAGATGTGCATTGAGTTTTTGGGCCAAATTTTGAGAAACTATAAACATCCCACAGGAGAGAGAAATAAGGAGGCCCATAATTTTGAAAATTAGAAGACTTCTAAGTATGGAGAGTTTGAACGTAGAGAGAGAAACTTTACCTTGTTAAGAACACTTTCTAGCTTTTAGGGTTTATCAACTTTGCTCTTGAATTTGACAAATTGAAGTTGAATCCAAAGTGGGTTTGTTTGTAATTGCTTAATTTAATGCTACCCATGGCTGATTTCATTGAAGGTATAATTTCTTTGCTTTTTGTGATGGGTGGCTAAAACCTCATTATCTAGGGGGCGCAATTACGGGGTTGGGTGTTTATTTAATGTAGTGTGTATTGTGCTAAGATTTTTGTTGTTGTTGTTGTTCATACTTGAATTTGGGCTAATTAGCATGTGGTTAATTTATGGGTTAATGTTGCAAACTTAGTTTCTATTTCCGCTCTTCGGTTGATAATCAAAAGCTATTGATTGGAGTGGGTAATTAGTCCAATACTAGCAATTAAGGTTTGATGTGTATAACTTGCTTGAAAATAGAGGTTATGGGTCAGATCTATTTGCCCTATTTCGTCATCGAAAGAGAGAATATAGTAACGTATTAGGTTGTTTAGATTGGCATTTAGACCAAAAGGAGATTCTATGCTAGGATGATATGTGATCGAAAGAAGATCAGCGTTATTGAAGATGAATTAGCCTATTCATGAATGTTCATCACTATAGGTTACACACTACCCCTCTGTGAAATCAATTTTCAATCCCCGCACCCCTATATTCCTTGTTAATTCTTGAAATTTTTGTGATTCTAGTTTAACTATGATAATTTCGAATCAAATCATTTTATTAAATTTGTGGAATCATCGACCCATTTGTTCTTAGTATTACAAATGAGCAATTTTAAAATAAAAATTTCTTGATATGAATTCTCTACGATATACCATTACCTGTGGAATTCGAACCTGACTCTTCATTGGATTTTTATTGACTATGAATGTTGTCCCTTTTCTTTAGTTTTAAAGAGGACATTTGAGCGTTATGAAAATTGCGCCATTTTCGGGGAGTGGTGGCTTAGAAATGTAATTGAGAAATTAGATTTTAAGTTTAGTTTTAGTAGATTGTTGTTTTGTGTTAATTGTTGGCTTATTTGATGGCCTTATAAGAAAACGATAGTCACTATGGCCAAAACGACAACATGAGTGATTTGAATGATATGCGCATGAATATTGTTCAACCCACGCGAGCCATTTGGATACCTCTCACAGTCGGGAGGGATATGTTTCTCATAATCAGAAAAATGCTACAATTGCTCAAATTGAAGGAAAAGTTTTGGGGCCTAGCTCATGAGGATCCCCATGAACACCTTAGGAATTTTATAGAGGTATGTGGACCATTTATGTTCAAGAATATCTCTCAAGATTCAGTAGGGTTGAGGTTTTTCCCGTTCTCTTTAACCGGTTAAGCTACTAGATAGTTGGCGGAATATCCAAATGATTTTATCACTTCGTGTGAGGAGTTGAATGATTCTTTTTTAGAGAGATTCTTTCCACCCTCTAAGATGGTTAAACTTCGAACCCATATCCAAAATTTCAAGCGTATTAGAGGTGAACCTCTGCATGAGACTTTGTGGAGGTTCAAGAAAGTACTTTTGCTATGTCCGACACATTGCGTTCCAAACAATTTGTTGTTGTAAAACTTCTATTGCAACCTTGATTCAGTCAATAAAGGTGTGGCTTATCAGCTATTCCAAGTTGATTAATGAGACAACCTTCTGATGTGGCTGCTTTGTTGCTAGATGACATGACCAAACTTAACCGAGCATGGCATACTAGAGAAGACCAAGTGTTTACTCTACAATTGAGTATGACAAAAGACAAAAGTAAGAAAGACAATGAAAAAGATGAAAACATGGCCAAAATGATGACCCTACTCGATTAGTTGTGTAAAAATGTCATGGGAGGTGGACTTAAGTTGATAAATGCAGTTGGAACCAATAAGAACTAGTGCCCGGATAATGCCATGTTTGAGTGTAACACTCCGAAAAATAGTAGGCTAAACTAGAGCTTGGCATGAGGGTTAGAGTTGTAAACGTACCTTCCTGTACCTAAAAATATAGGATTTCGTGTTAGAACATCAAGATATGACCCCCAAGGACCAACCATGTGTCCTTAAGGAGGACCCTTAGAAGCTACCTGGGCAGTGGCCCACGGAGGGGACTCACACCTCGTGGGTCAGCCCACGCCCAGTGGGAGAGCGGTCATGGGTCAAGGCCTCACAAACAGGCTCCAGTAACTCACCCACGATTCACCAGCATGCCACGTGGGTCCATCCATGGACCGTGGTTGTGGGCTTGTGGGTGGTCACCTATGAACGGTTTTGGTGAGTTAGTTGAGAGGTACTTTGGGGTTTTTTGGAATCAATTAGGTATTCAGTGACGTTGTTTTATACTAAATTAGACTAACTATATAATGATTTAAGACCCCTAAATTAAGTCATCTTCCTCATAATTCCAAAATCCCAAAACAAAACCAACTTTTTCCCAAAATTCTCTCTTTAGATCTTCAAGGATGAAGAAGAAGGAAGTGGGAGCTAGGGTTGAAAGAGAAATATTTTCTACTCAAATTAGTTGGATTTCATTTCTAAGATATGGTAGCTCTTCATCCATGGATAAAATTCATCCATGGAGTCCCTTCATAACTCAATTTTAAAGATAAAAATCCCCCAAAAGATAGGATTTAACTCCTAGTCATGGATACCTTTCTAAACGATTCTAATGATTTAATTACTTTATAATATAATAGAATTGATGATTTATTATGGTTTATTGTTGAAATACCCCAAGAATCCATGAAATCCCCATATTCCCAATGTATGACCTTGTGTTGTGGGTGAATTGATGAAAGAAGAATATTATGAGATTATGCTTGTAGTAATTGAGATACTTGAATTATGTTATTATCCATGTCTAATGTATTAATTCTAGATGTGTTGATGTAATATGATCTTTGATCCTTGAAGGGCAAAGTATGAGAATTATGTTTGATTATGAGGTTTATGTATATGCTTTAAGAATACTTCGAGAGTAAAGTGAATATGATTAAGATCTAGTTGTTGTGTTGTTGGAAGGTTATCCTCATGTACACACTTATGTATGAATATGATATGATGTGAAAGGTTATCTCACAATATGATGATTCTAAGGTTGAAAGGCAATTCTCACCTATTTAATCTATGAGCTATAGTATGAATTATGTTTGATTGAGTCTCAAGATATTCATCCATGAATATGAACTTATGTCAAGACTTAATATGTAATCCATGTGAATTAATGCTTAGCACCAAGTGGATATGTATATGAGATCAAAGCTTGTACGATACTTGAGTCCGGCTTCCCAATGAAATCTTTTACATTAGTTGAGTTCGGCTTTCCAAATGGGTTACTTCATCATTAGTTGAGTCCGGGTTATCAAAGTATGTATCTCATGAGATGGAAACCTTATACCTTAGTTGAGTCTAGGTTTCTAGTAGCAATCTCGTTATCCCATAAACTATGTGCCCTCATAGGTTATTTAACTAGTTGATCCACCTAAGCTAAGAGTTTGGTTCTACCTTAGGCAAGTAGGACAACCCCTTTTTGGTGTGGGGTAGACACCGGATTCCATGGTAAGCTCACATGGTGTATGTCTGTTATGGCTTATTCCCCATTATGATAATAGTATGAACAAGAGTATGAATTATGAACTATGGTTACTCAAGAAGTTGTACTTAGTATGGGTGAGATTATGGGATCTTATTCATGCATTGTACAAGTATGCTTCTAGGGTATTTATGGTATGTTCCTATTATGATATGATGATCTAGGAGTTGATAATGCTTATGAATTACTCTTTTCCGTTGTCTTCAAAATGATGTTTTAGCTTAGTAAATTGCATGAATTGAACTAAAATGTCCCTTTAAGCATATTTTCATGATTTTGTGCATGGCTGTCATACTTGGTGCATTTTTGTACTAACCCATACTTTTCTACCTTTTCCCCAAGTGTAGGGTCCGGTTCTCAAGGTGGTCATCATTGTGGCTAGAGCTTGGATTTGCTCATTTTTCCTTGCTTATTGGTGAGTCCTCATGATTCGAGGATGGATGTTATCTTTGTAGTTCCTTTTCTTGTATTTTCTTTCCGGATTATGTTTTATGGGTTGTGACCCTATTTGATTCAAGTATTGTATATATTGTTAATTGAGAAAAGTATAGACTTCCGCTTTCCTTTATGAAAATCTTGGACTTGAAATGTGTTTTACTCTTTATTGTTCTATGCTTATGTTATGATATGCTAAGTGGCTTACATAGGGCCTTCTGGGGTTCTATGTACCTTGTTACATCTAGGGGTTACTCCTGGGTCGTGACAAACTTGGTATTAGAGCACGAAGTTTAGAATGATTCTAGGATGATGTCTCATAAGCAACGTCCAGTAGAGTCTTGTTCATGAGTGTGAAGCACGCCACACTTATGAATGAGAGGCTATTAGTTGTGTAGGAAATTTCACTTCTTTCATTACTTTTAAGTCGTGCCTTAGAGTTTAACTCTATAAAGCCCCTTTCCTAATCCTTCTCTTATGTCTTCGGGATATGAATACACGAAGGAATAATGCTTGAAAGATGGAAGATGAGAATGTGAATCAAGGAGCTCCTTCTGAAGCTAATAAAGCTCTAGTTGATCCTTTGGTTGAGAATGTGTCCCATGCGGAGTTTAGGTCTACTATCTAAATTTCAGCTTATGTCATGACAGTTCAAGCAAATAGAGAGGTTGTAGCTCCGGTGAATTATAATGTGAATTCAACTGCTTCAAGGGTTAGGGATTTTGCTAGAATGAACCCTCTCGAATTTCATGGCTCTAAAGTGGAAGAAGATCCCCAAAGGTTTATTGATGAGGTTTATAAAGTTCTTGCTATTATTGAGGTGTCTTCGAAAGAGAAGGCGGATTTAGCCACCTACCAAATATGGTATGATGAGTGATAGATTTCTTGATAGATGGGAATTGTTCAACTCGACTTTTCTTGATATATTCTTTCTCCAAGAGTTGAGGGAAGCTAAGGTGGAAGAATTCATTAACCTTCGCCAAGGAAGTATGAGCGTGAAAGAGTATGCCCTAAAATTCACTCAATTGTCCAAGTATGCTCCAAATATAGTGGCGGATTTGAGGGATAAGATGAGTAGGTTTTTGACATGTGTGTCCTACTTGGCTGAAAAAGAATGTCGTACCGGAATGCTCCATCATGTCATGCATATCTCAAGGCTTATGGTGTACGATCAACAAATTGAGGAGTCAAAACTCAAGGAAAAGAGTAGGGAGATGAAAAGAGCTAGAACAATTGATGGGAACTTTTCCAATGCTAGGTCCGATGGACAAGGTCGCCCAAGGTTTTCCAACCAAGGATCGTCTAGTGCTCCAAGGGTCAACGAGGATAGAGTTTCCAACCCTAAGCCTCAAGGAGGTAATAGTGGTGGTTCTTTTGTGATTGGCCTAATTGTACAAATTGTGGTAGAAAGCATGATGGTAAGTGCCTAGTTGGCACTGATGGGTGTTTTAGTTGTGGGAAGATTTTCCACAAGATGAGAGATTGTCTGATGCTTAGGGTGAAGGGAAGGGAAGATAAATAAGATCCTCCAAGCGGTTCAAACTCCGATGCCCAAAAGCAAAACCACTTTTATGCTCTTCAATCCCGAGGTGACGAAGAGAGCTCTCCGGATTTGGTGACCGGTATGTTAAAAGTATTTTCTACTGATTTATATTCCTTGTTATATCCGGTGCTACTTTGTCCTTTGTGACACCTTTTGTGGCCATGAAGTTTGAAATACTCCCCGAGTATGATTTATAAACTAGGGTTACTCAAGAAGCTTTACTTAGTATGGGTGAGATTATGGGATCTTATTCATGCATTGCACAAGTATGCTTTGACGGTATTTATGGTACGTTCCTCTTATGATATGATGATCTAGGAGTTGATTATGCTTATGACTTACGCTATTCCATTATCTTCAAAATGATGTTTTAACTTAGTAAATTGCATGCATTCAACTAAAATGTCCCTTTTAGCATATTTTCATGATTTTGTGCATGGCTATCATACTTGGTGCATTTTTGTACTAGCCCATATTTTCCTACCTTTTCCCCAAGTGTAGGGTCCGGTTCTCAAGGTGGTCATCATTGTGGCTAGAGGTTGGATTTGCTCATTTCTCCTTCCTTTTTGGTGAGTCCTCGTGATTCGAGGACGTATGTTATCTTTGTAGTTCCTTTTCTTGTATTTCCTTTACGGATTATGTTGTATGGGTTATGACCCTATTTGATTCAAGGATTGTAATAGATGGTTAATTGAGACAAGTCTAGACTTCCACTTTCCTTTATGAAAATTTTGGACTTAAAATGCATTTTTACTCTTTATTGTTCTATGCTTGTGTTATGATATGCTAAGTGGCTTACATAGGGCCTTTCGGGGTTCTATGTGCCATGTTACATCTAGGGGGTATCGCTGGGTCGTGACATTGAGATATTATATAATGAGGAATTTCAATATTTGGAAAACTAAATGGAGGGTTTCTCACACAAATTATCAACGACAAGGTGGTAACCACGGTTGGAACATGGATAGAGATAATGGTTTGAAAGATTGGTGAGGTGGAAATTAGAGAGATAGGGAGGTTTACAAATATATGTATGTGCCTTCCTGTGATCGTCAATGACCATAAGACCCAGTTGACCAAGAAGGAAACCAAACAAAGGAAATGTTTATAATGGTGTTTAACAAGGTTGAAGGGTCCGACAAAGTGTTAAAGGAATTAAAAAATAACTTCTCCACTTTATCTCAAATGGTGACTTCTCATTCGGTGTCTATCAAGCATCTAGAGACCCATTGTGCCATATCTCCACTTATCTCAACACAAGGCAAAAAGGAACATTGCCTAATGATACCATTCCAAGTCCTAAGAATGAATGTTGAGGAAATGAGAACTATGTCGTGTCACGACGTTAAATGATGCGCCTCTTGGGAGGTAACCCAAGTTTTTACCTTTGCTTGTACTTCTTTCAATAGAGTGCATTATGAGTTCAGGTTGAGAAGAAGTTGAAAGATTGAAAAATGGAACATTAGGCAATGATAAAACCTCAATAGTGATCTGCCTATAGTGTTGAGTGGACTAATTCTTGTTCAGCCTCTTATCCTGAACATGTGGAAAAATGTGATATCAAATTTGATTATCAGAGCTACAAAAGGTGAATCGCCAAAATGTACTATGTGGACTCCATTAGGTCAGCGGAATTAGTCTTCAAGTTTGGTATTCTTTGAGTCTAAGCTCCAATTTGTAATTCATTGAACACATTTGGGAATGTTAGTCGTGACCGCCGAACGGGCATGATATAAAAAGGCTAAGAGTCTTTTCAAATTCAAAAAGTAAACCCTTTGATATCTTTAAGCCTTCTGTTCTCCTTTCTCTTGGATTGTATTATTTGAGTGTTTTTGAGTCCTTTGTATGTGATTGCAAAGTTGAAGAGTGTTTTCCTTGCTTTTATTGTCAACCCAACCCTATTTAAATTTTCATTCTTGAGTTGTGCTTCTTATTAAGGTTAGTTTTTTTTTGTTTTTTTTTTGAATTTTGAGCTTTAATTTTCATTGTGGGTGTGATCTTGAATACATTGGATGATATTAATTGTTAGATTTAACTGGGTAGCTTCATATTGTGCATATTGAACAATGCCCATGAGTTATTTGCTTGTGTGTTGCCAATAAAAAGCTAATCTTGATTGTGTCGGTTAATTTGTGAAATTGAACTGATATAAATGATGGGTGTGGGCGTAATTTTATGTGGGTGATATCTGAGTAACCTAGTGTTGACCCAATTAGATAATTTTTCCCAATGATAGATAGAGTGACGACTTTCTTGAGGGAAATTTTTTAATTCAATGAAATCTAAGAAAATTCTGGGGGAAGTCTGAGTACCCATGGGTAAATAAACATTACGTGGCTTGTAATGATTTTGGGAAACTCTTATTTGTTGCGTATGTTGGGTTTAGATGTAAAAATTAGGCACTGGATGGACCTTTCCTACTCGGCGAGATTGTCTTAGCACACCAAGGAGGTTAGGTGAATCATCGAATAGGGCCCAACTCGCCTTCTTTAGCATATATGTGACCTTGGGCACTGTTCCACTCGGCGAGCTAGTCTTTTTTCGGCAAACCCACTTGGCAAATCGCCGAGTGGAAGTGGACATCGCCTTTGATGCCTATTTCATTTCAAATTGCACAATCATTTTTGGAAAACTTGCCTTATCCCGCCAAAACCAATTCGGAAAATCACTTAGTTGGAATTGAATCCTCCCTTTGTGCCTATTATCTTTTAAAATTGCCACTATCTAATTGGGAAAGCTCGCCTGAGTTCGCTTATCCTGTTAGCTGATCTGCCTTTCTAGTTAGTGATCCTTAGGGTAATGTTTTACTTATGTTCTGAATGAGTTTGATTTTAACTAACCTTCACAAATCCTATGTTTGAATGTGTTCTTTGCAGGAAATGGCTAAAACAAAAGGCAAGCAAGTGGTAACATTAGACAACGAGTCAGACAGGGACCCCTATCGGGGTAGGCAAGCAAGTGGTAACATTAATTTTCCCTGCAAAATCCTCGTGCTCAACAAGCCAATCCACAGACCCCTATCGGGATAGGAAAAATTATGAAACACATTGCCACAAAGAAAGTGAATATTCGATCCAAGTAAGCATCATATTCATAAGAGCCTACTCTTGCTTTTTGTGTTCACCTTATTATAGCTCCAAGGGCCTTAAATAGGATCAAGGCAAAAGGAGAATATATTATTCTAGAGGAGTGTAGGCTCTCAACTGATAGAGTCATGAGTGCGTCCCTGCTATATGTAAAAGTTTTAAATTTCATATGTTTGACAAGTTCACAAAGCTCAGATAACCATATATGCCGAAGAATGTTAGGTACTTCTACGATGGCTATTCTAATGCCCTTCCCAAGAAGAGAAAGGGTACTGTAACACCTTGAATTAAAAAAGGCAAGAAAAATTTAGTTTTTCTCAATTTAGTGTCAGGACTAATGATACCATCCACGATCCATAGGTTGGACCATCGTCTGTCGATGGTAGCGTGGTCCACGAGTTGGATCTTTCTAAAGATGTCTAGTTTCAGTACTTTGTGATGGTTCACCAGGACGGTCCATCATTCAATGCCCAAGCCGTAGATAGTGTTCGTAGGTGAGTCTAAGACTTGGAAATATTTCTAAGTCTGAAGTCGAGAACGACGACCACGACCTACTGTATGTTAACTGTACCACGGACCGTAGGAAGGGGTCCATCGTTGGTGGCCTAGTAATTGAGTCTTTGAAGTCAACGACAGATGAACAAGACGGTCCGTAGGTTGAGAAAAGAACCGTGGATCGCCACCGTTGTTGACAACGGCAATTATTTGGAAAGAAAGGGCTTTTGGGTCAACTTCAAACGGTCATATATTTTAGCCAAATGTATTAGGTGGCCCATGGCGTATGAAATTAAAGATAATTGAATCCTCTATCTAATGCCACAAAGTTTGCTAATATCCAAGCCTCGAGTAAAAAGTTTTACTTGTTTTAGTGAAGCCTTGTGAGGTAGACCATGAACGACAACCCAGTCAACAGACGCTAGTCCAAATGATGGTCCGTTAGTCCCGTAGTGGATGGCACTTCGTCAGTTTTTATGTCAGGGGTTATTGGGTCTTTTCCCAATTGTTTTAACTCAATACTATGTTGTTTTGCTCTCTAATAGAAATCTATATAATGATTTTAACCCCCAAATCACCCAAACCCAATTCATTCTCTTAAATTTACAAAAGAAGATTAAGCTCTTCCTCTACAAATATTTCTCTCTCTAGAAGTTGAATAAGAAAGCTAGGGTTTCAAGATCAACCTCCAAATCCTCCATTGCTTCCATGCTTTTGCCATCAAGGTATGGTAGTTTTCATCCTTGGAGCTCTTTCCTCCATGGAGTTCACAAATTCTCCAGTTTTCGAATTTAGGATTCCCCAATTGAGTTAGGGTTTTCTTCCTTGTCATGGGTTCCTTTAATGTTGATTTAGTTGATTGATTTATGAACTTTTATGCATGAATTGAAGTAATTGCATATTTTGAAGTTGATTTCCTATGAACCCATGCACAACTCATGTATTCTAAGATATGTTGATATAATGTGGGATTTGAACTATGAAAGATGAATTTATGAAAATATGCATGTATTTTCTTTATGAAATAGATCTAAATGAATTTGGAGATGCATTGACTTTGAAACTATAATGAAGAATGTGAATTATTGAAAAGAAATCATGTTCATGAAAGTATGTTTATGAATCAAGAAAGCTTATAGATGAGTTGTCTATATGTTCTATGAAACCTGGTCACATAACATGAATGACATCTACATTTTCCCTCAATTTTTTTCGGACTATTTTCCTAAATTAGATCTTAATCAGTATGGTATCCGGATATGCCATCAATGATTATAGGCCATGTTTTCAAAACTATTTCCATTAGTATTAATAGGGCATCCCTAGTAGGAAGTGAATGAATGTTGGCCTTAAAACCTATTATGAAAATATCCTGGACGGTGAAAGGTTTTCTCACGCATGGTCTAAGGAGCAATCCTATGATAAGACAAGTAGCGACTACCCATGTCTGTTAAAGATAAAACAAGTTAAGATTGATAAATACTTTGTGGGATATATGTTTAGCACCGAGAGAATATTGAGATGGAAGCTCTTTCGTGTTGAGGTTGGGGTTTCTAGTAGCTATCTCCTTATCCCTGACCTATGTGTCCCCATAGGATGATGGTCTAGATAGACATTAGCTAGTAGATCCACTTTAGATTAGATTCATCGTTCTATCTTGGCAAGTAGGACAACCTTTTTCGGTATGGGAGTGTAACACCCTGTATTCTAAAAAGGTGAAACCTAGCTCAATTTTCAAAACCTTCAGGTGTCACTCACGATGGCCAACCATACCCCGTGGTTGGACCCATTCCCCGTAGGTTAGACTCTAGGGTGGGGCACCATGGACACTACTAAAACGGTTGAACCATGGTCAGGACCCACGCCTCGTAGATGGGTCTACGACCCATGGTCGGGGGAGTCGTGGATGGCTCAAAAATCTTTGACCACGAATTATGCTTGACAAGGACGGACCGTAGGTCCAACCACGGTCTGTTTGTCGTGGTCTCGTGGGTCATGTATGGTATGTTAAGTTAGGGACTTTAGAGTCTTTTCAAGTTTTAATTAGAATTATGTGGTGTCATTTTGACAAAACAAGACCACCTATATAAGTATTTTAGAATCCTTATTCACTCAATTAAATCATTCTCTCAAATCCCAAAAGAAAACCCAAAACTCCTCTAAAAAATTCTGTCACTAGGAAGTTGAAGTAGAAGAAGAAAAAGAGGAATCAAGCTAGGTCAAGTTCAAGGTCTCCAATCTTCAAGATTTTGTAGCCATTGTGATTAAGGTATGATGGATTTTCATCCGTGGGCTCCTTCCTCCCATGGAGTCCCCTAGAATTCCCACAGTTGATGAAGATTTCCCCAATTCTAACTAGGGTTTCTTTAAATGTTGTGGGTTATGATGAATGTTGATCCAATTGAGTGGATTATAAATGCTTATGATTGAGTTGATAGAATTACATGTTTTTAGGATGAAATTACATGTACCTATGCCTATTCCATGATTTGATCTAGAATTGATATAATTGGGTTGATGCCATGAAGGGAAACCTTGTGGGTTTAGGCTTGTCCCTATAGGATTGATGACTAATGATTAGATAGGCATGAGAATGAAGCTTAGATGATAATCACGAGATCTAGGGCTATGAGAGTAAATCTTATGATGAGAATTGTTGGTAATTGAAGTTATTGTTGAGGAAGGGATACTTCCCACATGAATTGCTTAATTATGAATATATGAATGTGAAACGTTTCCGCACATAAATGATTCTAGGTTGAAAGGACTTCTCACCTAAAATGAATCTAGACTAGAAAACTATGTAAATGATGAGGCTAGAGGCACCTACCCTTGACCTCTATATTGAAGGATATGTGGTTGTTTCCCTTACTCCTTAGAATTTAACTAGAGGCGATTCCCTATGTTCCCAATACGATGAATGGAAATGGAGGCGAGTACCCATGATCCTTATAAAATAATGTGGAGGTGAGTACCCATGTCATATGATGTGATTGTGGAGGCGAGTACCCATGATCTTAAAGTAAGTAAGGTAAGAGACGAATACCCATTAGCCTTTATAAGCTAGGCAGAGAGGCTACTACCCATGTATTTAAAAGTAAGTATGAATGATATGATTATGTTATGAAGATGTTTGACTTGGAGTATTGTTCGATATGCCTTCCATGATGTAATCTTGACTAGGGGTGGATTACCCATGCCTTGACTAAGCTTAAGTGAGGTTACTTAAGAAAGTATTTCTCTATCATTATGATGCTCATTATATCTTGATTGTGCTTATGCCTTATGTCATATGTTGACTAGTGATTATGTTTATGTTGTTTATGCTAGTTATCATATTTAGTACTTAATTGTACTAACAAATACTCTTGCCTACATTTTTATCAAATGCAGGGTCTGGCGACATAGATTCTCACACTCGTGGCTAGCTCTCTTGTTGATCAAGGAAGTGAAGATTTGGTGAGTCCTCATTGTGTTCGAGGATGTGATCACCATTTTCTGTTATGTCTTTCTTTTCATATTGGACTATTGTATGGGCTGCATCACAAGATCTTTAATCTCTTATGCTAGATGGTTTGACACAATGTTATTAGACTTCCGCTCGTTTTATAAAAGACTTCGATTGTTTTGAAATATTTTAAATTTTCACACCATTTTCTAATGCTTTATGTTATGATATGCTAAGTGTCTTGTATGGGATCTCTCGGGGTTTTATACGCCTTGTTACACCTAGGGGTACCCCTGGGTCGTGACAAACTTGGTACTCAGAGCACAAGGTTTAGAATGGTTCTAGGATGTCTCAAACCACGTCTAGTAGTGTCTTGTTCATTAGTGTGAAGCGCACCACATTTATGAATGAGAGGATATTATATGTTTAGAAAACTTCAATTCTTCATTCTTTAAGTTGTGCCATGGATTTTAACTCTATAAGTCTTTCTCCTAATCCTTACCTAATGGTTTTCAGGATATGACTACTAGAAGGGCTAATGCTAGAAGGATGGAGGGAGGAAATGTTGATAGAGAGGTTCCTCCTAAAGTTCCTCCCTAAGCTTGTCCTCAAGCTCCGATTGACCTATTGAATGAGAATGTAACAAATGCGGAGTTTAGGTCGGGTTACCAAGTGTTGGCTTAAGCTGTGACAACACAAGACAATAGAGAAGTGGTAACCCTCATGAACCCAAATGTAGGTACGGCGGCAGCAAAAGTGAGGGACTTTACAAGAATGAACCCGCCCAAATTTTATGGCTCTAAATTTGAGGAAGATGCTCAAGAGTTTATCGTCGAGGTTCATAAGATACTTGCTATCATGGGAGTGATTCCGGTAGAGAAGGCGGAGTTATCTGCTTATCAACTCAAAGAGGTTGCTCAGATTTGGTTCAATTAGTGAAAATAGGCAAGGCCGAAAGGAGCGGCTCCCATAAAGTGTGAATGGTTCAAAAGTGCTTTTCTTGATAGATTCTCCCCTCTAGAGATGAGAGAGGCCAAGGTACTTGAGCTCATCCACCTTAGGCAAGGAAATATTAGTGTAATGAAATACACTTTGAGGTTCACTCAACTATATAAGTATGATCCGTCTATTGTGGCGGATCATAGAACTAAGATGAGTACGTTTGTGTCGGGAGTGTCTGACTTGGTAGGCAAAGAGTGCCGCACCGCTATGCTTTTTCATGACATGGACCTTTCTCACCTTATGGTTCATGCCCAACATATTGAGGAAGAAAATCTCAAGGAAAGATATAGAGAGGCAAAGAGAGTAAGAGTGGATGATGGTAACTATTCACATTCTAGGTCTGGTGGACGGGGTCGTTCAAGGTTTCGGCAAAAGTGTAACACCCTAAATTCAAAACAAGGCGAAATAGAAGCTTAAGGAAAACTCTAGGTGCCATCTATGGCCAGCCACCCACGGCTCATTGACAGACCCATGGACCGTAGGTAGGGGTCCATGGATTGGCCACCTTGGGTCAATTTAGGACCTCTAGACCACAGCCTAACCAACAGTTCGTCAGTCAGACCACAAACTATTGTCGAGGGTCCATAGGTCGAGGTCCCAGAATCGAGTCCCAGATGAGGAACCACGTTCGACCAAGATGGACCGTGAGTCGATTGACGGTCTGTCAATCGTGGTCTCGTGGGTCAAGAGTTGGCAGTTATTTTAGGGACTTAAGGGTCTTTTTCGGATTTAATTAGAATTAAGTGGAGTTGATTTGACTATACCTAGACCACCTATATAAGGATTTTTAGACTCCTAAATTTACTAAATTAAGTCATTCTCTCAAATTCCAAAAGAAAACCCAAACCTCCTTTCAAAAACTCTCTCTAGAAGTTGGAAGAAGAAGAAGAAGATTGAAGCTAGGTCAAGACCAAGTCTCGAAATCTTCATGATTTTGTGGGCATTGTGACTAAGGTATGATAGCTTTTCATCCATGGATTCCTTCCACCCATGGAGTCCCCTAAAATTTCCCTAATTGATGAAGAATTCCCCAATTGTAGTTAGGGTTTCTTCCGATGTTGTGGATTATGTTAAATGTTGATCCAATTGGTTGGATTATGATTGTTTGTGATTAAATTGGTATAATTACATGTTTTAATGATTAAATTACATGTACCCATGACTATTCCATTATTTGACCTAGAATTGATATAAGTGGGTTAATACCATGAAGGTGAACTTTGTGAATTTAGACATCTCCTTATAGGATTAATGAATTAAGATGATATTTTACTAAGATTAGAGCATAGATGATGATCATGAGATCTAGGGCTTTTCGAGTAAAAGCTTATGATGTGAATTGTTGGTATTGATATTATTGTTGAGGAAGGGATACTTCCCACATGAATTGCCTAATTATCAATGTATGAATGTGAAAGGCTTACTCACATAAATTATTCTAGGTTTCCTAAAGTTAATCTAGACTGAATTACTAAATGAATATTGAGGCTGCAAGCGACTACCCTTGACTTTTATATTGAAGGATATGAGGGGATTTCCCATACTCTTTAGAGTTGAACTAGAGGTGACTCCCTATGTTCCGAATGTGGTGAATGGACATGGAGGTGATTAACAATTATCCTTTTAAAATGATGTACAGGCGAGTACCCGTGTCATATGATGAGGCTGTGGAGGCGAGTACCCGCAATCTAAAAGTAGGAAAGGCAAATGGAGAATACCCATTAGCCTTTGTAAGTTAGGCAATGAGGTGGATCCCTATGACTTCAAAAGTAAGTACAAACTAATGTGAATTATCTTATGAAGAATGTATATCTTCGATTGTTTCTTGTTATGCCCTCCATGAGGTAAATTGACTAAGAGGTTTTGACCCAAGTCTTTACCCAAGATGAGTAAGGTTGCTTCAGAAGTATTCCTTTCTTATTATGATAGTGATGTATGTGCATGATTAAGCTTATGGTTTATATTGACTAATCATGAAGTGTATGTTGTTTATGCTACCTATCATATTTAGTACTTAATTGTACAAACACATACTCTTGCCTATATTCTTATCAAATGTAGGGTCAGGTGACATAGATTCTCACATTCGTGGCTAAATCTCTTATTTATCAAAGAATTTAAGATTAGGCGAGTCCTCATTGTGTTCGAGGATTTGATCAACCTTTTCTCATATGTCTTTCTTTTATGTCTTGGACTATTTATGGGTTGCGTCCCAAGATTTTATTCATGTTTTGTTAGATGGTTTGAGACTGTGGTGTTAGACTCCTGCTTGCTTTTATAAAATACTTTGATTGTATTAAAAAGTTTTAATTTCCAATCATTTCTATTACTTTATGTTATAATATGCTAAGTGGCTTGTATGAGGCCTCTCGGGGTCTTATACGCCTTGTTAAATCTAGGGGATACCTTTGGGTCGTGACAAAAAGCTCTCCAGGCAAGGTTCTTCTAGTGCTCCTCCAAGGTCTAACAATGAAAGGATGTCTAACCCTATGCCTCAAGGGGATGGTAAAGTCCTCAATGACTTTGTACTAAATGTGGTAGAAACCATGACGGTAGGTGTCTAGTGGGCTCCAATGCTTGCTTTGTGTGTGGTAAGATGGATCACAAGATAAGGAATCGACCTTCAGTTTCTAAGAAGGAGAGAGATACTCCTCGCGGGGCTCAACCCTAGACTTCATCTCGTCCAAGTGGTTCGAGTGCAAGTGCTCCTAAGCAAAACTGTTTCTATGCTCTCCAAACTAGAGGTGATCAAGAGAACTCCCCGGATGTGGTGACGGGTATGTTAATAGTTTTTTAATTATATATGTATGCTTTGCTTGATCCTGGAGCAACTATGTCTATTATGACTCCTTATGTGGCCATGAGGTTTGATGTGCTCCCAGATGTGTTATTAGAACCTTTTTCTATCTCTACCCCTGTTGGTGATTCTATGGTGGCTAAGAGGGTCTATAGAGGATGTCCCATTTCTTTATCTCATAGGGTTACTCTTGTTTTTTTGTTAGAGCTTGATATGTTAAACTTGGATGTTATTCTTAGTATGGATTGGTTGCACTCTTGTTATGCTTCTATCGATTGTAGAACTCGGGTAGTCAAATTCCAATTTCCAAATGAGCCTATCTTAAAGTGGAAGGGGGGAAATTTTATGCCTTGGAGTCGTTTTATCTCTTGTCTTAAAGCTAGAAAGATTATTTCTAAGGTTTTTTAGTACCATCTAGTTAGGGTGAGGGATATGGATTCCGAAACCCCTAGGCTTGAGTCAGTTCCCATTGTGAATGAGTTTTCGGAAGTGTTTCTAGATGATCTACCCGGTATTCCTCCCGAAAGGGAAATAGACTTCAGTATTGACCTTCTCCCAGATACGCAACCTATATATATTTCTCCTTATAGAATGGCTCCAGCAGAACTAAAGGAGTTGAAAGAGTAATTGAGAGATTTTTTGAATAAGGGTTTCATCCGACCAAGCATCACTCCACGAGGTGCTCCGATTTTGTTTGTGAGAAACAAAGATGGATCCCTTCCTATGTGTATTGATTATCGACACTTGAACAAGGTGACCATTAAGAACAAGTATCCTCTTCAAGGATAGATGATTTATTTGACCAACTTCAAGGGGAAAGTTATTTCTCTAAGATTGATCTCCGGTCGAGTTATCACCAATTGAGGGTGAAAGAAGAAGATATTCAAAATACAGTTTTTAGAACCCGATATGATCACTATGAGTGTCTAGTGATATCCTTTGGTTTCAGTAACGTTCCGGTGACGTTTATGGACTTAATGATTAGAGTGTTCCGACAGTATCTTCACATGTTTGTTATTATTTTTATCGATGATATTTTGATCTATTCACGAAAAGAGAATGAGTATATTGATCATTTGAGGATCGTATTGAAAATCCTCAAGGCCCAACAACTTTATGCAAAGTTCAGCAAATGTTAATTTTGGTTGAGGTCTGTTGCTTTCTTAGGCCATATTATTTTAAGAAAGGGTATTGAAGTGGATTCGATTATGACGAATGCGGTCAAGAGTTGGCCTAGACCTCTATCACCGATTGATATTAGAAGTTTCTCCGGTTTGGCCTACTATTATAGAAGGTTTGTTGAGGGGTTTTCCTCCATTGCTTCTCTTTTGACGGCCTTGACTCTAAAAAAAGCTAAGTTTATATGGTCAGTGTGAGAAAAATTTTCAAGAGTTGAAAGATAGACTTATTTCTGCTCCGATGTTGACTTTACCTGAAGGTACTGATAGTTTTGTGGTATATTGTGATGCCTGTAGAGTTGGGTTGGGATGTGTGCTTATGCAAAACGATAAGGTGATTGCCTATGCTTCAAAGCAACTTAAAGTACATGAGAATAATTATCTTACTCACGACCTTGAATTGGCGGCGGTCATTTTTACCTTAAAAATTTGGAGGCATTATTTGTATGGAGTACATATTGATGTTTACACAAATTGATGAGTCCACAAATTGGACTCATTTAGGGCTTTATTTTAATAGAAATAGTGTCCTCAAATGCTTGTTTTTTCTTTTTTTCTCAATATCTGATGAAAACTCTTAAGTTTCAGGTATTTGAATTTTTAGTGGAAGCATGGACACTTAGGCGCAAAAAGGAACAAAAAGGCTGAAAAGAATGAAGAAGCTGATGCCTGAGCATCGCCAAGCACTATTGGCAATTCGCCGAACGGACGCACTACACCCTTTGTTCCAATACGCAAAGCGCTGAAGGAGCAGGATTAAAAAGGCGATGACAGAAGCAGTCGGCGTGCCACCGAATAGATCCGTGAAGCAATACCATGTCGCCCAATGACACAGAGCACGACGATGCTGAAGGCTAGTGCAAGACAGCGACGACTACACCAAAGGGCGAACCGCCGAGTTAATCGGCGATTCCGACTAAAGTCGCCGATAGATCTACCAACACTATTTTCTGAAGTCTATAAATACTAAAATTATTATAATATTTAAGGATTCGAACATTAATTTTAATTTCCAGAATAGAATAGTACTTTTTGGGATATTTTCTCTCAAGTTTGGAGAGGGTTTTGTGGGAGACTTGAAGAGAGAAGGATTTCATCTTCCCCAAGTTGGAAGTGGGTCTTCTCCATTCGTCTTCCTTTGCTTAAATAAAGGTTTAATTTCTTATACCCATTTGATTTTAGTATCATTTTAGGTGTATTTAGTTATTTCTTGATGTGTGGCTAAAAACCCCCATTCTTGGGTTTGATTTAGCAAATATGTGTTGATATTGTTGTTGGGTCTTGCTTGCTGATAGGTTAGATGTACTTTAATGGTGATTTCACCTAGTGGTTGTGGTTTAATTTAATTGGTTTGTAGTTGCAAATACAAAACCACCCATGTGTTTTCGGCTTGACCGAGAGGGAGGTCGCAAAACCAAGACCACTAGACTGATGGCCTAAGGAGTGGGTCGACATGAGGTTCAGCCCGAGAGGGTGAACCCTAGTCCCATATCCTAACATTCAGCTCGAGAGAGTGAGTGGGGTAAGACGTAGGCTGGTCTTCATGCGGCAAAGAGGAACGCATTTGAAACGAGGTAACTTACCCGAGAGGGTACTTATTTCCATCTAAAGCTTAGCCTAGTCACTATTACCTTACAAATTTCCTATAGAAAGCATGTACCCAACGATTTATCTCAATTTCTATTGCGGTCACACCCCAAGAAGTTTCCCCCATACTTGATTTTCTTGTTATTTTTGTTGTTTTTACTACTTGTGACAAAACCCCCAATTGATATTTGACACTTTCGTGTCACCCCCTTAATTTACTATATTTTTGTTTATTAATGTTTTTAGCTACGACTAGTTAGAGCTAAATTTTATTTTTCTATTAATTCTCAAAACCACTCCCTTGGGACACGACCCCAACCTTTAGTTGGGTTATTATATTATCGACGATCGTAGACACTCGTACTGTAGGTTAGTGTCGTTGTTCACGATAAGCATCACCGATCACAAAAATTGGCAATATGTTTTTAGTCAAAAAGATTTGAATATTCGCCAAAGAAGGTGGCTTGAGTTATTGAAAGATTACGATATGAGTTTTTTTTATCTCCCCGACAAAGCTAATGTTGTGGCAGATGCCCTTAGTATATTGTCTATGGGTAGTGTTGCACATTTAGATGATGATAGAAAAGAGTTGCACGAGATGTTCAAAGATTGGCATGATTGGGTGTTCGATTGGTAGATTCCAACAAGGGTGGTGTCATGGTTCGGAATCATCTTTTGTAAATCATGTGAAAGCTAAGCAAAGTCTTGATCCGACTTAGGTGGAATTGAAAGAAGCGGAACTCAAGAAGTCCGTTGAGGCTTTCTTCCAAGAAGAAGATGGGTTATTAGATACCAAGGACGGTTATGTATTTCAAATATGGCTGATTTAAGGGAACATATTTTGGCAGAAGCTCATGGTTCGCGGTATTCCATTCACCCAGGAGCCACAGAGATGTACTGTGATTTATGGAAAGTCTACTGGTGGAATGGGATGAAGAGGGATATTGTGGTATTTGTGGACAAATGTCCAAATTGTCAACAAGTAAAGGTTGAGCATCAGAAAATAGGAGGTTTAACTCAAGATACTAGCATTCCCACATGGAAGTGGAAAGACGTAATTATGGAATTTATAGTTGGTTTTCCTCGCACTCGACGCCAACATGATTTTATTTGGGTAGTTGTCAATCGGATGGCGAAATTGACACATTTCCTTCCCATCAAGGTTTCTTATTTGGTGGAAGATTATGCCAAATTATACCAGACAAAAATGGTAAGATTACATGGTGTTCCCTTTTCCATTATATCCGATAGAGGTACTCAGTTTATTTCTCAGTTTTGGAAGTCATTCCAAAAGGGACTTGGTACCAAGGTTAAGCTTAGCCCAACTTTTCACCCACAAACTGATGGGCAAGTGGAGAGAACGATCCAAACTTTAGAGGATATGTTGAGAGCTTGTGTCATTGATTTCAAGGGAAGTTGGGATGATGAATTGCCACTAATAGAGTTTGCCTATAATAGTAACTACCATTCTAGTATTGACATGGCCCCTTTTGAAGATCTTTATGGTAGGAGGAGTAGATCTCCTATAGGGTTGTTAGAAGTGGGTGAAATTGCTTTGATTGGACCCGAATTAGTTCATGAGGCTATGGAGAAAGTCCTCCTCATTAGAGAGAGGTTGAGAACCACCCAAAGCCCACAAAAATCCTATGACGATGTTAGAAGAAGAGACCTTGAGTTTGTGGTTGGTGATTGGGTCTATTTGAAAATCTCACCCATGAAGGGTGTGATGAGATTCGGGAAGAAAGGGAAATTTAGTCCCTGATACATAGGCCCGTATCAAATCTTGAGACGTGTTAGTAAGGTTGCTAATGAACTTGATTTACCAAATAAGTTGGAAACCGTGCATCCTATTTTCCATGTCTCAATGCTTAAGAAGTGTGTTGGAGAACTGACATCGATAGTTTCCCTTGAAGGGTTGGGAGTTTATGAGAGCCTCTGATCATATGAGGAAGTTCTGGTGAGATCTTAGACCGGCAAGTTAGGAAATTGAGAAACAAGGAAATAGCTTCCATGAAGGTTTTGTGTAGAAACCACTTAGTTGAGGGTGCTACTTGGGAGGCCGAGGCCGATATGAAGTCCCAATACCCCTATCTCTTTCCTTTTATTCGAACTTGAGGTAATGATTTTCCTCTTAGTTTGCTTTATGTTTAAATTTCATGTGTGCTTTATGTGTTCTCATGTTTTCTTACATGCACGTTCATGAGTTGCTTAAGTTGTGAAGGAAATGACTTATGTGAATTAATTTCCTCATGATTGTTGTGCATGGAGTATGAGTTGCCTATAGACTTAATGAGATGAGTTGTTGAACATGCCTTGACTTGGAGTGGAGATTTCATCCTTGAAATTGTGCCTTCTGAGATTGAATTGCATATGAGCTCCATGAGATTATGTAGGGCATTGCTTTTGAGTTGGAGAATGTGAGGTAATGAATTACATAGTTGATATACCATGAGTTCATGGTATTTTTGATGCGTTTCACTTAGAGTTTGTGTGTGTCTTAGGCTATTTTGTATTAGAATTAGTGTTCTCTAAATAATATTTGCACGAAATAGGCTTGGATGCGGTTAATGAAGATACGAGCTGCAGAGTGTAGAAGTGACCTCTAACGGAGCCACCCACGGACCGTAGGTCCAATGAAGGGCAGTGGATGGGCAATCGTAGGTCCTGGTCTGGGGGTTAAAGTTCCAACACTCAGTCCACAGAATGGCAGGATGGACCGTAGTCGAGTCCACAGGCCGTAGGTGATCCATCGTAGGTGGAACCACAGAGCAGACGAAGGACCGTAGGTTGACCCATGGTTCGTCCTGCACATCCGTCGATGATGATCTGGGAGTAAGATTTCAGCACCTGATGAAGTTTTCTAAGTGTC
Source organism: Solanum lignicaule (assembly GCA_029582545.1). Lineage (NCBI taxonomy): Eukaryota > Viridiplantae > Streptophyta > Magnoliopsida > Solanales > Solanaceae > Solanum > Solanum lignicaule. The sequence continues at coordinate 31,697 of JAJOOF010026454.1, forward strand.
GAGCCACAAAGGGTGACCTACGGACCTTAGGTCGACCCACAGTCCGTATGTCGTGCTGTCAACAGAAGCCGCGTCCCAGCAATTTATTTCCTTATTTTTTCGTGTTTAAGTTAGGATTTGTTTTCTATAAATAGGAGTTGTAAACCTCGTTTTTAGGGGTTAGACATTATTCTATACTTCTATGTTTTGTTCTTTGGGAATTAATTTGCAAACTCTTAGCAATTAACTTTCTGGATTTCGTTTTATATAATTTTCGCTTTGAAATTCAATTAAAGATTTGGCGTTTAAACAATTCTACTTGTAAGTTCATGAATTCTTCTTATCTAATTATGAATTGTGAACTCTCAAGAATGAGTATCTAAATCCACAACTAGGGTTGTAGGAACCATGAGCAATTAACAAAGTATGAATAATAATTAAGTAATTCTTGAATAGTGTTTATTCATGTATTGTTAATTTTTTTATTTAGAAGTCTTTTTAACGGTGGCCAACGCTAGAACTAGCCTCGTTTCTACTTGCCGGACCAAGGGGGTAGTTAATGAGAAAATAAATAACAATAGAGATTTAGTGGATGCTATCTAATATTCTAATGTCAATTGGAGTGAGGGTGAAAACTAAGCTATGCATTCATGTCATGACTAACATGAGGTAAAAGGTAAGGGTAAGTAAAGCATACACCCGTAGCCGGACCAAGGTGCGTGGTGAAATTCCCTACTTGGAGGACCAATAACTTAGGGATACCTAACTTACCAACTTTGCATTTAAAACACTAGGAAAGGATTACTATTATTAGGATTACTGCGTTAAGAGCTTGTGGGGAACACATATACCCTAGTTTCTTTCTCATATTGATAACTCAAAGTTTGAATCTTGTTTACTTATTACTTAATCAACAATCAATTACTTACTTACAAAAGCCCCCCCCCCCCCGCCGGGGGGGGGGGGGGGGGGGGGGGGGGGGGGGG
>JAJOOF010026455.1:0-23145 GCA_029582545.1 Solanum lignicaule
ACATATGTATTTGTATATATGGCAAGCGAGATTGGGAGAGGGAGGAGAGAGGCGAGCGAGAGAGGGCAGAGAGTGGGAGAGAGGTGAATTGTATATGTATATAAGTTAGATAATTGTATATTATACATATGTATTTGTATATTCTGGCGAATTATACATTTACAAACGTGGCTAATTATACAAACTCGAAGTCAGCCCGCGTAATTAATGTATAATGTTAGTCGTGAGTGGTAATTATAGCAAACTATAGCTATGATGAATAATTAAGTAGTATAAGTTTGCTTAACCGCGTAATTTTCCCTTTGTTTAATATATATATATAGCACCCAATTTTCCTATCTTCCGTTGGTCAAATATTTAATTTCTTAAAACGAAATGAGATAAGTAACTCTAAGTAGTAAATATAAGTTGTTTCAAAATGATTCTGTCCTTTAATACACCTTATTTTTACTCCATAGCAATACTTTTATAATAGTAGTTATATTATTGCTCCCCTACCATAGTTATGTATATTCAAAACAATTAATTAGACGCATGCAACCTGTGACCAAAGCTAGAAATATGGAATAAGCTGATTTTGGGGTCATCCTAATTACTAATTTTTATCCAAAACGAACTTCAACGCTTCTTCATCTAGAAATTCCGAATGTGTGATTATCAACCTTTCGATTTTTTTTAAAGAGAGAGCAGATTCCTCACGGTCCTTATTTTCCAATTTTATTTCTAAAGAAAGATTCCAATCATGTAGCTTGTTCGTTTGTGTATATATAGTACTCTTTCTAGTTTGTGACTTGCATTATTTATATGATTATAAATTATTTTTATTAATTGAAAGAGAAAAAAATTGGGTTTTTTAAGGGCTAGCTAGATATAGAGAAAGGGAGAGGAAAAATTAAAGCGGCAAGTCTCTATCGGGAGTCCACCTCCGTGGCTTAATAACAGTGTTACGTGTCCTCCAAGCTTCTCTCAATTTGACATGGATGCAAAGCACTAGGCCCCACCCTCTTCTTCTTCTTTTTATTATTATTCCTATTTGCTTCCCTACATAGAAGATATTAATATGACCATGCATGGTTGGCAATTTATATATCTTAAAATTACTACTCCTTGTCAATTAATTAACTCTGTCTTGTAATCTAGCTACGGTCAAACGGTTCAGTTGCACGTGCACTAGCTGTAGCGTTAAATTTTTTTTCCATTCAGGTCAAAACCCGTTTGCCGCCTCATCGACGTGTCTCTTTCAGCATTCAACAAAGCTATTGAGGCCTGAGGATCTTGTTAATGCTTTTTTTGCCATTTATTCAACAGAGCTATTGATGCCTGAGGATCCTTTTTTTGCCATTTAACGTTAATGGAGTAATATACCAAGTTCTAGAAAATATCGTATTCTCAAACACATCATAAACTACGTACGTACGTATACCATTTTCTTCCCCTCTCCTTGTTTAATTACACAGCTTGTAAGTAAATTAACATATACAAAAGGATTCATTAAAACATAAATATCGATCTAGCATAGTACTCTCCTACCTAATGCACATGTTTGTATGTATATACTAACTATAGTGTAATTAGGAACTATATATATGTGTGACGACGGAACCGTATTGTTGTAATTTGATGAGCCGGCCTTAATGAATTATCAAAAAGGGGCACGATGTGGAATGCCTTTCCTCCTGTTTGAATTGTTGTGGTATGTATCAGGAGACATATTGTATGCCTCAATATTCAGATGACGAAACCCAAACGTTACTTTCTCGTCCCTGCGCTGCTTCTTCTTTGGGGTCGATGATTCATCATCCCAATATTCACTCGTCTTCGCCTTCAATGTAAATGTCAACTCTTCATCGCCTCGCCTAATACCATTCAGCTGCAATTTAATTTACCCATTCTTAATTAATCAATCAATCAATATGGTCGTATAAACTGAACATACTTGGAAAACAAAGTGAAACAGAGACACCATATATAGTTGCTTCGGTTTAACCAAAATTGCATATTTCATATCCAAAAGAGAATACTTACGTACCTTGCAGCCGAGGGAGCAGAATCTGAAAGTGTCAAGTAGGCTGCGGCAGCAGATTTCACAAGTATTGGTAACCCCCTTTCCTGGTCTGGGCTGGGGACGCTCATTCAGAAACACAATCTTGGCGCTATTGATAATGTATGTTTGAATGCAAGATATGTCTAGGTATCTTTGAATTTCATTCACCCTCACCACATTATGGTATGACGATCTTCTTATCTATACATATAATAAAAACAGAGGCAGACACACATATATATTATAATTATGGCTGATCATGACATACATATATATATATACGTACTACTGAATTAAGTAGAGCAACTGACTTGTACAAGGCGATGGTGTTTGTGATTGGCCAAACAGTAAGAGCAAAGAGCATTACTTCCCATGCAATCCAAACAATACATGTTGCATTCGCTCTTATTTGAATCACCGTGAATTGTGCAAGTATGGAAGTAGTTAGCCTTGAGCAGCGGCTTCAACCATGCCGGCCCAATTTCATCCTGACTCACCTATATATTAATTCAGACACAGCGAGCCCATTAATTTAATATGAATATATATAAACACACAATTATCTAATTTGTGGGGTTGAAAATGAAGATTACCATTATCTTACGAGTGCTAGTGATATATTCTGCAAGAGAGACTTAGTTAGAAGAAAGATATAAGGAAATATCGGAAGAAGAAAAGTAGAAGAAAGAATCAGGAAATGAAAGGTAGAGGGTGAAGTGACAACTACTTACAAGGAAAGTGACTCACATATCTAAGGCGGTCACTTTTTATTAATTTAGCACACAAAAATTAAAAGGATAATCATCCTCTCACTCATAATAATAATAATAATAATAAAAGGAAGAGGAAGATAAATATATATTGCTCCCTCTCGTATATAAGAGTAAGTAAATGTTTTGTTGCTTAAAACAGAGAAGAAGAGTTTTCTGTTGACCTCCTTTACTCTACATTCCTATGACTCAACAAACTTCATTTTTTTTCTCTTTTTAAGTCTTAACTTGTGCAAATAGAAAGATCGATAGATACCCCATCCCAGCTGCTTTCATATATTCTAAGAATAATATTTGCAATCCAACGTCAATTATGTGTCAACAAATATTAAAGTATTTTTAAAAATTGGTTCATACTTGAGATTGAATAATTTAGGATTTGTTTTTTCTTCCAACCACAAAAAATGGATAAATCATTTGAACCATGCGTTTGAATAGTTGGGCAGCAGAAGACGTCCAGCACAACAGTGGATCCAATCCAAACCCCTTTTGGGCTTTAAGTAAATGGAATGGGCTTTGTTCTCTTTCACTATGCTACCGCCCATCTCATATTACCCCCCATTCATTTTTGATGGTTTAGACTCTGCATATGTTTTCTTTCTAGCTTTTGTGAATCTAACCCCATTTCATGGGTCACTATGGCAAAGCTCACCTTAACTAGTCTGTCCCTCAATAATTCGCCCAACTTGCTATGGGTAAGATATACCCCAACTCATCCATGGGAAGATATATAATAATAATGTCCATAATACAATTAAAATATTAAATTTTAAAAATCAAATCTTATTTCTACCTATTATGAAAACAATTAAACGACAGTAGTATCATTTTAAGTGGAAGGTACTAGAGAACTAATCATGCAAAAGGCAAGAGATAAGACATGTGCGCCTTCATCATTTGTTGGACGCATATAATTATTATTACTAGTACCTATATTAAAAAGGAGCAAATTGCACCGTTGGCTAGCAGTTGTACATTGTTAATGTTGCAATATATTTATATCCACGTCAATAGAAATAATACACCCTTTATTGCTAACAGACAAAAGATCAACTGGTGAGAGTTTTTAAAAAATGTCTAGTCACAATCTGCTTCTTAAATGAGTGAAAGACGACCACTAAACTCTAGAGTAACAAATGAAAAGCAGGGATTGGAATGAACATGAAAGGAAAGAAGTGAATTGTAGTCATAAAAGAAAATGTAACGATTACCATTTACAGACAAATCCTGGTGGGGAGTGGGGACCCTCATCTCTCTCTTTTCCCAAATCAACCAATAAACCTAACTTGGCAATTTGTGGATACAAATGAATGATTTGATATTAATAACCAAATCGAGCCAGCAGAAGTAAAGTGTGGTGACCCTGCAGGAGTTGGACGTGTTGCTTTAATTTGCTGCCAAGAATTAAGAGTAGGGCACACTACAAATTAAAGATGAACACTACTACTAAAACACTTGTTCACCAGTTCCTTCTCTTCACTGTGGTGACTGGTGAATAAAATTCTCGGTAGAATACTGTACACTGATCCTATGAGTTGTTGGTATGGTCGGGAGCTGCATTGATAGTATTTCGCTCAAAATCCTTGATGGTTTGGGTGAGTTTCTTCATGTTGTCATCGTATTCGTAGGGTACCTTATCGAACCAGGTTATGTTATGCTTAGCGGATATGGGTAAAAACTCACGACACAGCTCCTCATGTACCGTGATGGAGTTGTGATAATGATAGTAGCGGATCTTGGTTTCTGTCTGGTGCAAAGTCCCTCCTACTACATTTTCCGACATGTGTACGCCTGTTGCATATGCATTTTTTGCCTGTATGGCGTACTTCCGATCTCTCCTAATGTTACTTCTCGAGTCTTTGAACAACAACTTCTCAAAGCCCCACAGCCTGTAATTAATAACAAATGGAGAGTATGAAAGGAAGATGTAAAAAGATTTTCATTTCATTGCTGATTTGATGGTCAGTACCAAAAAACTTTACAACAAAATAACCGGGAGTTTGGATGTACGCAAACCTTATCTCTACCTTTGTCCATCCTAAACCGTCACAAACATGTCTTATATATACTAGCGTGAACGATGCTAGGGCATCTTTGACTGCATTCTTTGTAAATACAAACACAACATGCATTGAAAATTGAAGGAAAGCTTCAGAAACTTGTACATTCGTCCTTAATGTTAAAGAGAAGCTCAAATTCAACAGAACAGGCATTGATGGTACGGAACTTAGATCAGCAACCCCTAAATGTCTCTCAAGTATCAACTACTAATAAGCCAATAGGTATTAAAAGATCAATCAATCAAGTTTTAGTTAATAAATAAATGAATGCCTTGTATAAGAGAGAAAATTAATGACAAAAAAATTGTTAAGATGAATGCCTTTATCTTTATCAAATTAATGACGAGGCAGTTATTAGGTTAACAAGAAGAGCAGTGAAAACAATTAATCAGTACAAGTAGAGAAATTACGGAGATACTACCTGGAATAGTTTTGAGAGGAATCGTTCAAGCAGAGGATGCTGGACATGGCATTTTGCTCAATGGTGAACTGAGTATTGTTGGAGAAGTCTCTTAACACAGATTCGAGAGTAGTGTTGGCATCAGGAAGATAGATGTACTCGTCCACATCAAAGTAGAAGGTCCAATTGGCAGCGTGTCGGTAGCGATGGAGGCAATCATTCACCACCAAAAACTGGTTGTAATAGTAGCCATCGAACTCGGACTGGTCCCTTATATCCTGAAGCGTGACCCTACCAGTCTGTACCCACGGCTCCAGCACCGCCCTTACCTCGGATGACACCCCGCCGGCGTCGTGAAACACGAAATGGGAGCTGGGCCCGAAAAACCAGGCGTGATAGGCCATCCACTCCCTCATCCTAGAGGCACTCAAATTCCCATACAAGGAAGAACCGCAATACAAATACTCGTAGGGATATGGCGGGCTGAACTTGGACTGGTTGTAAGACCCTGGTGCTTCCTCCAATGCTGTGATTTTCTCGTATCTCTTGGGTGACTCACTATAGTAAGCGTAGAGAATGAGCTTCCCTCCCTTATTATCAAGGTTAGGATTCACAGCAAATGTGCAGTTCACAACCACCACAGTGTAGACACGTCCGTAACCCCAGTCAGGGAGGATCTTATAGGCCTTGGCCTTGAGGTTCTTAGAGGAGTTGGTATTGGTATCGGGGATCCACTCGCATTTATACCAGGGGCGGCCAAAGACGTGAAGGGGCTTGGAAGCGAGACCCACGACGGCGAAAGTAGTGGGACCACCGCGATAGGCTCCCATCTGGACGAAGAGAGAGGCGGCATTGCCGTAGGTAAGGAAGGTTCGTTTGTTAGGGTCGGTAATATTAATGGAGAGTTTAGACGGATTAAGGATGGTATCGTAGTAAGGTTGGAGATTCCAAATGAGCATGACAAGAGTGAAGGCGAGCAATGTCGCTACCAATGGCCTCGTGTCCAACATTTTTCCGGCTGTATTACTTGGATTTTTAGCCATTGGGTAGCTGAAAACAGAGTGAAGAGACACCAAAACAAGACTCTATGGACCGACACTTAATTGAGACTCTGAGTTGTCGTCCGTCAATGCAATCAAATTTCTCCTTCTCCTACAACAACGCACTTGGATCTTTTCTTTATTACCAATATTGCCATCATCATCTTTTACCAACCGTAAAATATTACAGTAGCGTGATTCTGAAGAGATAAATCTATGTTATTGAATCAATTTTCACTTTTCAGTCACTACATCAAACAGGTTATCTTCTTCGCCTGCTCCCTTAATTTTAGTTTTTGTGTTGGATTTTAATTATTATTTTCTGTCAATAAAATGTATTCAATCTGCATGTGTTATAAATTGAAGAATATAGTTTTGCCAAAAGAATAATCAGTTAGGAGCATTCTAGAGCGTGATGATCTCCCTAAAAAAATTAAATAGGATTCTGATTGACCACAAAAGTTGAGGAAGATGTAGATGACGAAACATTAGAATTCTCCTGAGAGGTTAGGGAACAAATGATGCGTTTTACTTATTACGAAAACAAATTTTCTGTTTGCCTAATCCAGGGGAAAAGACGGAAATTATGGATTGACCCCTAACTCTAGTTTAAAACATTTAATTTAATAGGGGATGTTTTCCTTGTCAAACTAGGTTTTTAAGAACAAATGTCCATATTTTTTCTTCTTCTATTACTATTACAATTAAAAAAATAATTACAATAATATTTTAGACTTGGTACTAAATTAGTGTCACGTCAAAATAGGGCATTAACGAGAAATAGAGAATGAAAATAGTACTATTAATACGTAACCAAGGTGGGAAGGAGGAAGAAGCAAAAGATCAATATTCAAGTTCCTGATCCTTACAGTAACGTTGTGCATATATATTGATAGTAACAAGATATAGTTAAATGTCTTAGTTACTTGAATCAAATAAACTATAACTAAAAGGGAAATGAAATAAAAAAAAACTACGGATACGCTGTAGTAGTTAAATATCCACAATTGGAATTAGCAATAATTGGGTATCATTAAGGAACACAAAGTCCAACCAACTACAGTAAATCATTAATCATATAGAATTATAGATTCGACAGCAGAGAAGGGGAATGCTCAACATCTACCATCATCTACAGTAGTAGTATTTAGCTTTTATGCAAATTGGAATAGGATAAAGATCTTCATGTTTAATTTACAATCTACACGAAGTCACTTATTGAATGTGGCAAACTCTTTTTTTTTTCTTTTTTTATAAATAATTGTGGTGTCCAAGCCAGCTTGCACACACTTGGACAACATATTTTGTCACCTCCTACTAGTAATGGATATCAAGTAACTTTGTCCATCAAGGCTAGAACAAATGGAAAGCAATCACCTAGTGTTTGCCTCCGCTGGAATCCAAATTTGAGACCTCAGGGTGCTTAACCCAACCCACTTTATTAACCATTGAGGCACAACCTTGGGTTGAATGTGGCAAACTCTTCTAAGCAATTTCCAAAAAGAAAAATAAGATTGTGGGCATGTTAACATTTTCTACGCCTCTACTTTATACCGGAATAAGTATCTTCCCAGAAAGGGATTTTGATTCGTGCCATGGCTTTTATTGTCTATTGGGGTGTAGTAAAAAAGAGAGAAAAGGGAAAAAAGAAGACAGACTTGGTTGGAAAATACTGCTCCTTGTTATTGCAGAGAATAAAAGGTACCAAGGAGAGGGGCCTCATTCTCCCTCAAAAATCAAACTTGTCCACTAGCAAAGAAATCCTTAAAAGCTAATCTTTGACTTTATCGAGCAAATACAATTGCTTTGTGTTGGTTTCATTGATAAATCAATCAATAGTTAGTTATGCCTCAATTCCAGATTAGTTGTATCAACAACTTTATGATTCATCTATATATCTATTCATTCAAAAGATTCGATGTAATTAGATTATTTTTACATTATCAATCAACCTACTGTTTCCGTGATTAATTTAACTTGATAATTTAGATTAAATTCTCTGTAGCCACGCATCCAAAGCAAGCATAAATATATGAGCTACCTCACACTCAACTCAATAAGGTTCTTCAGACTCTCTTTTGGAACCAAACTAAAACATGATGAACAGCACCAGCATAAAACCCCTCAGGAGATCAGGGACATCTATAGTAGCAATGAAAAGATTGAACAATACCTCATCGTTCCCGTTGGCACAAGCTCCACTCTCAGCTGTCTCTGCTCTTTCCTCAGCCGCAAAGACCAAGGGTGGTAACCAGCCATCTCCCACTCCAAACTACATAGAGTTCCCAACATCGCCCCAGCCACCTGATGATCACACTAGGTATCATGCTAATCACAATGGAACCATTGTTCATCATACTCACTCAAAGCACCCGCTTGCAGAGATCACTCTCTCAGAACTATTTACCTGCTCAGGTTGCAAAGAGTTTGGCACTGGCCGTAGGTATGCATGCCAAGATTGTGGTTTTCAGCTTCATCACTTCTGTGCCTTATCTCCGCCCTCTCTTAAGGCTCATCCTTTCCATGGACAGCACCAACTTGTCTTCCATGCTAAACCTAAACAAGGTACACATGATTCCTACACAAAGTGGTACATTTTTTGGCAAGATATATGCTTCTACAAGCTTAAATGCATACATATGTTGTCTGGCATAAGTTCTGTGATCCGTATTTCCCATCTCCAGAATTTTCACATGTTCTTTTCCTAAACAAATCAGTTAAAGCAGGAATAGCGTGGCCAAGGTGTGATGTCTGCTGCAAGTCCACCAAAGGATTCACATTTAGATGCAGAGTCAACTCCTGTAATTTCCAGATGCATCCTTGTTGTGCCATGCTTTCCACCGAGATTAAATTTCCCAATCATCCGCACCTACTAAAAGTCTTACCCCCAGGAAACACTTTACCAGGTGGTGCTGGTGGTGGTAATGATCAACCAGGAATGGTATGCAGTGAGTGCAAGAAGAAAAGGTCATCAGGTCGAGTGTACAGCTGCACAGTCTGTGACTACCATCTTCATGCACTGTGTGCTAAGTCCATGATCAATGGCCTCCAAGAATATGGAATCAAGCCTCCTGAAAAGCCCAATATGCTTGGGACTGCTGCTCGTCTTGCATCTCAGGTTGTTATTGAATTTATTGGCGGTCTTATTGAAGGATTTGGAGAAGGGGTCGGAGAGGTTCTGGTTCAGAATATTGGGAGAGGAAGAAGAAGCACTAACAGAAGAAGAATTGCATGAAGCAGACCTCAATGCACAGGGAGCACCATTCCCTCCCAATTAATATTTCCAAACCCACCTTCTACTCCATTTTTTTTCACTAAAGAAAGTGAAACAAAATGCAAATTAAATATTCCTTATTATTATTCTTAAAGGACATGAGAATTTCTTTGTTAAATTGTTTAATATGATAACTTCCTGAAGCTTTTATGATGCATAATGAATAAATTTCTAGATATAACAAAAAGGATGCGTGTCACACAATAAATAACAGTAACATACTTGCTTCCTTATTATTTACATCCCATCATAAACGGAAGTTTAAACAATAACAATAGTCATTTTACATCCCATTATAAACAAGACCATATAAGGTTCATTGCCATTGGTATGGACAACCTCAAATACTCTTCTCGGCACAACATGTCTTCACCTTTTCTAGGTATGACATTATTTTCAGAAGACTTTCATATGAATTAGGAGTTCACGTATTACAGCCTTAAAGATAAAGAAGACAGAACAATTATACCTGGGAGGCTTAAACCCCATTGTCAACTTTGGATAAGTGAATTCTCTTACAGAGACTTTAGAATGGAGAGCAAGTTATTGTGGAATGGATCTGAGATATGCTCCAGAAGGTTTTGCACAGGGCCTTTACCCGTAAGAGCGGCTTGGACATAAAAGCCTAACCAGGCAACCATAGCAAGGCGCCCATTTTTGATTTCTTTCACCTTTAGCTCTTCAAAAGCCATTGGATCTTTAGAGAGATTCAGTGGATCAAAAAGAACACCTCCAGGATAATTGATGTCACCAGGCAAGTAAATTCCTAACGGTTCCAAAGCCTCAATCCCACAATACCTTGCATATTCTGGTCCAACCTATGCACAGAAAAGTATGAAAGAACAGTTAATTGCAAGAACAGAAGAAATCAAGTAAAATTCCCTCATTGTTCATGTGAAAAAAGCCATTTCCAAAGTCAAGTTCCAACTAGATGGTGGTTTCTTTTGTGTAGAAATGGCCAAATTATATACTACAGTTACAGAATTTACTGTCCTATTTCTTCTCTAGGCATGGGATTATCTCTATGAGAATTGTTTCAACATGTTCACCAGCTATAGCACACAAGCAATTATTCAATATGTCATTAGGCACTAGGATTTTAAGAGGAATAAGTAGCAAACTGTCCCTTGAATGCAAAAACAGACATTTAATTCGAACTTAAGATCAACATTTGCACTCTATCCCAATGGACCATTAAAAGTTTTTCAACAAAATCATCACTCTCAAATGCATTGCTCGATCGGCACAGTTAAATTATTATGACAAAAATGGCAGAAGGAAGCAGCCATCTATTGATCATATCCAACCAATCAAGCATCAGCTGTATGGACACATTTGAACACAAAGCTACATTGTACTTCTTTTCTAGAAAGGGATTGATCTATAGAGTCACTATCTTAATCTTGGAGAACTGTATCTTGAGCTAAAAGCATTACTTCAGCTCATAGATTCACTGTACTTGCAACCATCTCCATGACTGCAAAATGCCTACCTTGTCACACAATGAGTGTATTGCAAGAGATAAAATGCACCTTTTACAAGAAGAATTCAAATAACCAGAAAGTGTTTCACACTCAACACATTCGGCATTGAAATAATTACTGGAAGGATACACATAGAGCAAGTGTTTACACTCACCATCAAAAGGACTTGGCAAATGGCTATGACAATGACTCCTTGACTTCCAGCTAAATGGAGTCCAGGGATCCCTAAATAGTCAAGTGTATCTCCCTTGAAAAAATGAAAGAAATAAATAAGATAAAAAAAAGACACCTGCAATAAGCGCTGGATACTGAATTCATAAGGTCATTAGGATGTCAATAATCAAGTGGAACAACACTCTGATAAGAATATGAAATAGGTGGGTGATAGTGATACAAATTAATTATTGAAGGAATACTTGCATGTTAAACACTGGATTCCAAGAATGAAATCTCATAAGAAAATCATATCAGAATTTAAAAATTGAAATTTTGTACGACAATTTTTGTAAAATCAATCCAAATTATGTTTACTCGGAAACCTGAGAACAAGGAAGCAACAACAACAAACCCAGTGTAATCCCACAAGTGGAGTCTTGGGAGGGTAGGATTTACACAGAACAAGGAAGTGTTGGATAATAACTTTGCCAAGAAATAGAATTCTAGTGGATGTTTGGCTCATCATAAAACAAATCCATTTTGTACAAATACTTGGAAGATATCAAGTTACTTTTGGAGTATTTTACTATAGTTATTTATCTTACTTGTAGCATTATCAACTCATCCGATTCTCACCTACTTGCACATTCGACATGAGTTGTTTGGGTCGACAGACAAGGTTCCGCTGAGTCGATAACTGGAGAGGTGAGATTGGAGGAAAGAACAAGCATGGGAGTTTTTGGACTCGTAATATCAATAGCTAAGGGAAGCAGCATCTATCAACCAAGGGAAGTCATGCAACAGCGCATATATGAAAGATACCAACCTTAAGCTTTGAGTAGCCCACTCGCCACCAAACAGGTTCCACAAACTGGAAAAGTCCTGTCAGGTTTAACAGTTCTGGAATCAAAGCACCAAGAGCAGCCAGCATAGCCCAACGTCCATGCAATATTTCATAACTGTGAGTAACCATGACAACTGAAATAAGTTCGAATAGAATTTAATAGAGCTTCTGCGCGGTTTCTGAACAAATAGTTTGTATGAATGGGTGTTTGTTGCTATTTTGAGAATTTCAAAAGATAACACAATGGGATCTCTGAACAACCACGCTGGAAAATGTTCAATCTCTCATCCCAAACATGTCTGGGAGTAGAACAACTTTCATGTCTATGTGTGGCCCTAAACCCTGACCAGATATGAATTTCGCAACTCTTTGCTCTCTTCCCCTCAAATACCAATTTATAACTTTTTTTTGGCTACATTTATGCTCAAGAAACATGTCTGCTTTTCTTCCAACTAAAAGAGGATGGAATCATGTCACCAATCACCTAATCCTAACTCTCGTGGTTATTTCTCAATAGGTTATCGAAAGCCCTGACTCTGTTCATTTCTTTAGTGGGAAGCTCGTCTTTAAAAGGATACATGTGCTGAAGAAGCATAAAAGGTCACAAATAATTTAATGGCATATGATGTTGCATTGTTTGGGAAAATACTATACATTATCTACTCAGAACAAAAGAAATTTTGAACGAGTTAATAGAAGCAAAATCCAATCCATACTTAAAGTAGTTTTGAAGGGCCACGGGATCCTTGCTCAACCCGCAGATATCAAATCCATAGTCCCCGGGTAGCTCCCCATTAAGATAAGCAGGATAGTCATAAGAAATTGGACCAAGCCAGCGGGGGCGATCTTCTCCATACCAGATACTGCAAAGAACACAAACAAATGATAATAGTGAAAACAAAAGTGGATATGCATTACTGTATAATGTAGCAAAATTGTGAATGGATTAACATATTGATAGTGGTGGAAAGTAGACGGATGCATTACAGAGGAGAAAACAAGGGGCATGGCTTACCACGTGATAGGGATAGGATGATTACCTATCGTTTCTTGCCATTTGTGCAAGTGCTTTGAACTTTGCAGAATTCTCTACAGCAACCTTCTTTCTCTCTTCCAATCGTTTACGGAGTGTTTCGCCGAAGGTACTGTTGGCAATAGCTTTGACAGCAGTGAAAGGAATCGCTGAGAATACCAGAACGCCGGCAAGCTGAATAAAATTGATTAGTTAACTTAAGTGGTATTTGATGGCAACCAGAAGAAGCAAAAACACACCTCTTGCCATGAAGCCCTGTGACGCGAAAAGGGATCGAGTGCACTTGCATTGCGATACAACCTTTGGTCTTTAGGGACGGAGGACGATGGATGGGGAAGCTGAAGCAGTGTCATGACTCAAGACCACTTGTACAATCTCCTTTGCCCTTTCTTCTTCAGATTCACTACTTTGCGCCAAAAGTTATGACGTGGTTCCTTTCCAGCCTCAAAACCCAAAAGTAATCTCTTCATAAATATACATAGTAACAATTATAAGAGATTCAAATAGTTTTTAAGTTATCACACTAGGTTATTTAAGTCCAAAATTTTAAAATATACTAGTACTACTATTTTTTGTTAAGTTGAAAAATGTGATAGTAGTAAATTACTTTTTTTTCAAAAAATTATAAGCGGTGTGACTTGAATGGCTAAGAGGAAAACAATCAAATCTTCTCACGTATGTGACTTTCATTTAACAAAAAGCTTGCACATTTGTTTGCCTTCTCCGGGTGGATACAATATCAGCCTTGGTGGCTTTCCGAGGAGGGTGATAATATATGCCCCTATTTGATGTGATGAAACAAACTCCATTCCAACGAAAGCACTCTTATATATATATTTATTGTTGAACACAAGTTACAACTAAAATACACACAACAAAATAAGAACGCACTGACTAAGGAGAGATTAACATAGAAGAGGATAACTAGAAGGGGATGAAATACTAGAACAGATAAATGGGATGAGAGATAACTGACAGCCAAAACTTCGACATAACCGTTCTTTCTAATCCCTAGACCTTTTTAATGATAACTAACTAGGCCTGAATCCCGAATAAAATCATCCAATATTTTACTGGACCCAATGATATTAACTGAACCCATATACCCTTACAGAGTTATCTTGGTTCACAAGAAGTGATATGCTTGAAAACAAGTTTGCTTCATGTTTTTACCATTGATTTTTGTATATATCTTATTTCTTTTGCTATATATGATTAGTGTTCCAGAGCTTTATAATGAGGCTTGAATTTAACTTCATACTAGCTTTTGTTCGTCTTTATATGGACATGACATTTGCACTTACCTAATGCTTCATATAGCAGTGAAGACATAATTAATATAACAAACCTGAAATGCTAGTAAGTTGGAGAAGCTTGATACGCAGATGGAGGGTTTTGTACTAGTAATTAACTTTAATCATACTAAATTGGAGAGAAATACATTAGAGGAGTAGAAGTACAACAACAGTGAAATCCGAATAATAATTAATTAATGGTCATAGGTGCGGCACTCGTCGGCGTCAGGGTTATCGTGACAGTAAGGTTCAAGGGGATCTTGATTGAGCTGAAGCTTGATACGCAGATGGGCCTTAGCCTGACTTACTTCTTCCACCTCATCCCATGCCACCTTGCACTCGTCCGACCTGGCGTCTTCACCGCACACCTCCTTAGCTTCCTTCACTTTCTTCTCTATCATTTCCGTCAGCTGTTTCTCTCTCATCTGCGTCCCCTTATACTTTGGTACTCCTGCTGATCCTGATCCACTCATCATCACCTTTTGCACTCCTTTCCTCGTGGATCCAGTTACACTAGCAACATGGATTGGGAATATTGATGCCTGCTTCAAGTTCAGCGCCATCACAATTAAGCTGGAAATGAGATGAGGTTTTTGGGATCAAATTTAAGATCTATTGATTTCTGGTGAAAAAAAAAAGTGCAGATTTCTTGTGAAATTATAACAACAATGTCATATCTCTATCACAATCAGGGCATCATTTAGTACTGCTCAACTAACATAAAACGACATCGTGGAGTATTTCTGTGTTAGGAGATAAGGTTCCATCTTCTGTTTGGGGCCCATGGGAACACTTCTTCCACCTTTGGCGTTTTTTCGGTGGACGTGCGGTATTCGGTTCGATTTGATTTTTTAGTTTTTGGTTTTAGAAAAATGTGTACTATATTCCGAATCAAATTAATTCGGTTCGATTTGGTTTTTCTATTTCAATTCGAATTAGTTCGGTATTTTTAAATTGATTTTTCGGTGGGAATGAAAAATAAAATGAGGAAAATATCAATGTATAAGATAATTAAAAATTTTAAATTATGTTAATGAATGACGTGTCTCGTATGTAACACTTATTGTGCTAACTAAAGACTATATTTGTTTTTGTTAAGAACATTGTGCCTCCAACTACTTCTCTAATAAAATAAGGACAAAGACGGATTCATTTACATAATGTACATTGATAAAAACGTGTTTGGGTTCCTTTTGAAAAATCATATTTAAAGTTAATTATTGAATTGTACATTTGTTGCTACTTTGATTTGTTCATGAATGATTTAATTGTTAGTTGACTTTTTATTTTTAGTTAAGAGAATGTATATATTATTTTTTAAAATTTTAATTTTTTTTTTATAAAAGTTCGGTTCTTTGGTGCACCGAAGTTCTCAGACCCTTACACCGAGCACCAAATCAAAAAACTGAACTTTTTAAAAAATAACATCGACACCAAATCGAAGAATCGAATTAGTTTGATTCAGTTCGATTTTTCCATTTTTTGGTATTTATGCCCACCCTACTTCTCACCAGGATATTAAGGAGGTGTTTGGATTGGCTTGACTTACAAGTGAAAAGTTAAAAATCATAAATAGAGAATCCCAATTTTTGACTTTTGCCTTCTTTTTTTCAATCCACACACCCCCTAAATCATCTTTCTCCCTCGTTTAGACGTAAGAAGTATGATTTCAAATTTCAATTCATCATTTAAAATTAAATTTATTTTTAAATTAGATTTTTTTCACGAACATAATTTTTTTTATATAATCTTACAAAATGAGCAAATCTTAGTTTATAAACAAAATATCAAAATATTTTATGACGATGTATAATGTATTGATACTTACATATCTTCGTATTTCTTTTACAAATAAATGTTTGAGATTTCAAATTTGTATTAATTTTATAATTAACCACTAGTCAATAATAGTATTAATTGATACAACCTCTTCAATTTTACAAAATATAAATATATGGAGCAAATGTTAGGAAAGGACAATTTTATATAATTGAAGATAAATATACAAATTTAATAAGTATTTATTAGTTGATCAGTCTAATCGTTAAGTATATTCAAAGAATGGATAAATCAGATCACTAGGCAAATATTAAAAGATTATTTAAGAATCGCTAACTTAATTAAGTCAATATCAACGACATTTTTCTAATTTGTTCTATCGATTAAATTAAATCTTGCAGGAACCGAATTAGATCACTACTAATTCAGGCTTACTACTTGAAGAGGAAGATTACTCTTTGGCACCATTAGAATACATATATATATAATCTGATGATATCAAAGAGGAAAATTCGGTGAAAACATTACTCAATTACTCTTTGATATATACACTCTAATGGTATCAAGAAGAAAAAATGGTGTTTTAGTGAAAAAAAACTGCTCAATTATTGTTTGATCAGAATATATAGATACCATCAAAATGGAAAAAACTTACATGCACCATGTATACATCAAACTAATGCAATTTCCATTATTATGTGATTTGATGAAGTAAAACACATGTTAATTAATTAAGGTTAAGTAAAATAAACTATAAATTTAAACACATGACTTGCATGTATTGAATTGTTGTATACATCCGATGCGAGTAAGTTTTACCCCATCAAAATATATAGATACCATCAAAGTATATAAATATACTCTGATGATATTATCAGTAATTCAGTGAATAGAATAAGGTACAGCCAATTAAATTGAATTGGGTCCAATTTAATTAAATATTTTACCTAATAAGTCATATTTGTGTAGTTTTCCTTATAAATCTCCCCTAATCTAGTGTAAATTCCAACGGTCTAAATCCGAATGTACTTGGCCCACTTTGTAGTTTGTAGTAGCGCACTTGTTAAAAAACATTATCTTATATTCATGGTGGGACCAAAAATATTGCGAAAATCTGGAATTTAAAGGAGGGTGGTCGGCCCTAAACTCCAACGGCTATGAAAGGAAGGGTTTAGGGATTCATCAACACAATTTCAAATTTGAAAGAAGGCTCTCACGAAAACACCACCACAAGGAAGCAGGAAGAAGAAGGAATGGAGAAGTTAGGAGATTACGTATTGGATCCAGAGACAGAGTTCTTAGCGTCGAAGCAAGAGACTGGTCACGAGTGGGAGCTCTTCAAGGAAAATGTCAGACCTTTGAAGAGAGGACGCAACGTTAATCTTCTCAATGATGCTCTTAAGTCTAGTACCGATTATCAACTCAAGAAATCTCTTCTTGACAAACGAAGGTTCCTCTATTACTTTTTCTTCTTCTTCTTCTTCTTCTTCTTCGCATTTTCATGACATTTACTCCTGAGGTTGATCGGAAATGAAACCACTCTGGTCATTGATCATTCCATCCCGCACTAGATTTTGATTAAGATGTACACGCTAGTTGTAGAATAGTAGTAGTTGCTGCATTTTCAAAATCCCTTATTAATTTTTGAATTCAACTCTTTCTGATTAGGGCGTTGATTGGAGCAATTGACCAGTACAAAGGTGAAGATCCTCTTCTGCCATGGCTCCAGTGAGTGCTCTGCTTTTGGGATGCAAATAATTTTTCAACTCTTATATCTTCTAGTAGTAATTAATGAGTCAATCTCTGTTATTGAATAAGCTGCTGACATAAATTTTCATTAAAATTGTGAAGGTGCATCAAGTGGGTGCAAGAGGCTTTCCCTCCCGGTGGGGACAGTTCTGGACTTATAGTTATTTATGAACAATGTGTCCGCACCTTTTGGCACGATGAACGATATAAGGATGACCTCCGTTACTTGAAAGTGTGGCTGGAATATGTGCGTTTGCTTTCTCAACATCCACTCTTTTGCCCCTAAATCTTCTCATCATGCAATTTGGTACATCAGTTTTCTTATTGATGGCTCTTTGCAGGCTGAAAATTGTATGGATGCTGAAGTCATTTATAGCTTTCTGGAGGCTAACAAAATTGGACTGACGCATTCTTCATTCTACATAGCCTACGCTTTGCACATGGAATCTCATAATAAAATTAAAACAGCAAACGAGATCTTCAATCGGGGGCTATCTATGTAAGTTGTGTTCCCATTGGGCCTTGGTTTAATTTTAGTCGTAAAGTTAGGTTCTTGCATAATTAACATTGTGTTTCACCTGGCACTAGGCAAGTGAACATGGCTTGGTTCCAGAGAAGTTATGCATATATGTTGTCTATGATGTGAGATGCTTCATTCAAATGGGTTATTGAATTGCTGTCTGATATTTCCGTTTAAGTAGCTTTTGATATGTTAAGTCTAATTATGTCTGTGGAAGTTGCATTAATTGTATGCTATTAAGTCTAATGATGTCTACGGAAATTGCATTAATTGTGAAATGATTGGTCCCTATATATGAGTAATATGATTATGAAGAACTCCTTATATCTTTTTGAATTATGAAATGATTGGTTCCTATATATGAAATATAAATCTAGGTATCAAAATATTGTTAGGATGTCACAGTGCAATTGAATCAGATAGTACCATGTCACACGATTATGTTAAGCATTTGTATATGCAAGACAGAGAAAAGAAATCAACATTTTCAACAACCTGGAAGTGTTTGAGATGTTATCATTGAGAAAGTTGTGCTCTGGATTTAATCATTTATTTAGCTAATATAGATATTTTAGGTATGGCAGCATGGAAAATAGCCGCAGCCACTGTTTGTTGAACTTTGCTTGATTACACAACCTAATCATGTTAGTTTCTAACTTGTATAGCATGATTTTCTACTAAGTGCATTTCATGCCTTCAAAACAGCAAGTCTCTTTGCGTTTCTAATAAAATGCTCTAGCTATCAACTGATGACATAAGAATATATTGAAATCTTTATTTCTTGTTGGCATTTGCCTCATTCTTGAGGGACCTTTTATATTCTCTCTCTACTTGTTTTAACTTCTGATGGGATGTGAATGCTATGATACTGACCAAACTTGCTGGCAGAATAATGCTACAGCAAGGTGAAGAATTTAATATATTTGGCATGATATTATTGTGGATGCTCAATAATTGGTTTTAAAAATTACCTGACTCCCAATACCTTTAGGGGTAGTTTGGTTGTTGGATATAGAGTTATGCAGGTATTAGTTATACAAAGATTAGTTATGCAGAGTTCAGTTATGTAGGGTTCAACTATTTATGTATTACTAATTCATGTATTAGTTATACCATCTTCAACCCTACATAAAATAATACATAGATTGACTCCTAACTTATACATGTTTTAGTTATGCGAGATTGTAAACCGGTAAGCAAAGCACCATACTTGATGTGCTGAGTTTTATACATAGCAACTAAAATGCTGCCAAAAATGGTACTAGTTATGCAGATTTTAATATGTTAATAATTCACTTCCTTACCAACAACTAAACGACCCCTTAGGCATTAGCTGCCTCAACAAGATTGTGTACTCTCTTTTTTCAAGCTTTCCTTAGCCACTACTGAGTCTTTTCCATTAAAGATACAGTTAATATAAGTACAAAACACTGGTTACACCAAGTAACCTTCCTCCTGCTTGTTCTCATCCATTTATATGCCTATTTACTGACACTCTCAGCTGGTTTATGATTTAAATTTCCTCGTCTCCTCCTGAGTTTTGTGTACACTCTTTTTTCAAGCTTTCCTTTGCCACTACTGAGTCTTTTCCATTAAAGATACAGTTAATATAAGTACAAAACACTGGTTACACCAAGTAATCTTCCTCCTGCTTGTTCTCATCCATTTATAAGCCTATTTACTGACACTCTCAGCTAGTTTATGATTTAAATTTCATTCTCCTATAAATCAGGAATGCAGAACCCGAAGAGAAATTGAAAGCATCCTACAAGAAGTTTCTCAGTCGTTCAATGGGTCGCCCCAAAGCAGCAGAGGTATCAATTATTTCAGACTGATCCTCTTCTAAAGTCCATTGTCGTTTGCTTTGATTTGAATTTGCGGCGACTTTCTTGTATTTCAGGAGGAGCTAACTGAACACCAGCTTCCAATGAGAAGCTTTGGCACACTGTTGGCTAGGGGGGAAGCTCGTAAGTGCATTTCTATATCGAAGCTTCAGGGTGTCTGCTGGCTTTGGCTAACATTGTTTTTGCCTTTGCAGGAAACCAAACAACAGGAACTTCTGAATTGTCCCGGAAGAAAATGAAACTAGATAGGTAAGTGTGAGTCACTATTCTTTTCTCCCAAGTTACGTTCTTGTGTCCCTGCATGTTTTCATAGTAACACTATGCGTTAACCAAATCTATGTCGTTATTACTTATTCTTATCATCACACGGTTAAGCTGCTATGTCAGGCAAGAGATCAGATTCTGATGAGTTCTTACTTTAAATACCTTAAATCCTTTGCAATGTGGAAATGAACTTTTGGTTGTTATTGCTTCCTAATCCATAACTTAAAGGAAAAGGAGTGTAAGGATGCTGATAACAAGGTTGCAGGAAATATTTTACTTTGTGCATGCCCAGTTCTAGTAGAAACACTGGCTCATTCTTATCCATTTTGCAGAGCTCAGGGGAGCCTATTTTCCATTTACAAAGATGCAAATGCCGGAATGTCATCAACTCTTCAATCAGAAATACCAAAGCTAGAGAACACATCATGGCACTGTCTTGGTGCCCGAGCAGATAGGAACAAGGAGAATCAGGCAATCCCTTCAAAGTGGACATCTAATAAGGTCCGTTTGAGTCCAGAGAGTTCTAAATAGAATATTTGATTTTTTGTCCAGACAGATAGGAACAAGAAAACTCATTAACAAAAATATTTCTTACAGATTCCTCAAAGACACGGGATTAGAAATCGAGGAGCTACTACCACCACTCCGTGCCTAGAGATCTTTGTGGATGAGGAATGTGCCAAGTGAGTACATAGATACAATGGTATTTTCAGTGTGAACAACAAACACATGGTTAACAGGGTGTGTACATGCATCAAGCATATATAATAACGAGGAGATTTTCAGCTATTGTAATAGTGTTAGTTTCTAAGATTTTCAGCACAATAGCAGGGATCCTGGATTAACTTTCTTTGTTGCCCCTTCATCTTTGGCAGAGCACAGGAGAAGGACTCTGCTGCTGGTGTAAAGGCTTCTAGTCTGCAGCTTAGACGAGGAGATGACAAAGACATAAAAAAGTAAGTATCAAGTTGGTTTCATTTTGTTTCTTCACTTCAATAAAAAGAATGCACATTTTTGACAATGCACTTGTTTGCAGGGAGACTGAGTTGCTGAGGGAGAATCCCCTGCGTTATTTTCCACCAAGCTCATTACCAAGATGATCTCACAGAAGAAAGTCATGGAGACATTACTCAACTTGTATCTTAAAAGTGTATGGAGACAGATCTTTCTTTTAGGATAGGATCACATACCCTAATTGAGACCCGGAGGGAGGCTGGATCTACTCTTTGCCAAGTGCAAGAACGTTACAGATGTTCTAAATATAGTTGAGTGGATAAAAGGAGACATTGTATATTTGGTTATGGCAGGCTTGAGCCAAATCCTCCAGTATTTTGTTATTTAGATGGAATGATTTTATATGATTGCAACAGTTATGGATGTAGTTTACAATTGTGCTTTATCATAATTAGCTCTTGGTTAAAGAGTTCTGCTTCACTTTTGGTTTTTCTTTTTCTTATTTTTTATTTTGTTTTATGTTGATATAAGATGGTTAATTGTGTTGTTAAAAATCCTTCTTAAATCACAGCCCCATCCAACAATTTAAAAGGGTTAAGGGTGTGTACACCGTGAATTATTTCCTTCTATTGAAAGAGTAATTTACCACTTGAGTTTACGGACTTCAAAAGCCTGCCTTTAAAACCTTGTCATTTAATCACAAATTCCAAAAATCTTTTTATTTTTTAATTTTTTTATATCAAGGCAAATATTAATTGAACCATGGATGAAGTATATAATTTAAGAATCTTAAATAGGTAGTGTCTAATTACTTATCCACTTTTAAATTGACACATCTATTAAGAAAATAATTATTGACATAGTGAATTTATTATTTTATCCCTATTAATTATGAAGTAGATGAATTAAAAACTTAAGATTTTCAAGAAGTTCTACTTTTTTTCAAAGTAATTAATTGGGTATAATAGGTAAAAATATTTTGTCCTTTCTTGATTTGTCAAAATGGACAAGTAATTAGGGACAACTAAAAAAGGAAAAGTAGATAAGTAATTAGGGACAAAAAGGAGTAGTACTTATTAGTTTAAGGATATATATTATTTTTTTCTAGAAAGAAAATCAATGAGGATTCCCGTCAGTTGTTAATACTCCCTAATTACTAGATTGAAGGTATAACATGATTTTTTTTTTGTTATTTCTTGATTTATCAAAATGAACAAGTAATTAGTGACAATTAAAAAAAGGAAAAGTGGATAAGTATTCATTTGTCATTTTTTTTAAAGGTCGTGTGAACGAAAATCTATATATATATATAAAGTTGAATATAGAGAAGGTGATGTGGCACCTCTCTATGGCCAGCATTCATTTTTTTTTTCTCCTCTTTTTGTATTTTAAAATTCATAATTTATTAATTAAATAAATTTAAAAAGCCTAACAAAACATACTATGGATAACTAACAGTAATGCCAATAACAAACATTAATGTTAACCCACGTAATAGCAGTTTCTAATAAAGCCCAAATAACTACTTCATCCCACGTACTACACTACCAAATAATGCTAATTAATAATCAACCTTTGGCTTTTCAATTTCCCGGCTTTATAGTTTTTGTGTAAAGATTAAAGAGTATTAGAGAA
>JAJOOF010026456.1:0-33187 GCA_029582545.1 Solanum lignicaule
CATAATTAAAGTCCTACTCCTATTATTTCTGCATAAATTGGTAAGTTCTTCTTTTTAAGCATTTTTTCAGTAAGAATTTATTGTTGATTCTTGTGACTTGAAATGGATAGTCTGGTGATTTGAGATGGATAGACTTATGTAAACAGAAATGCAGGTGATTTTTTAACGAAAAACTGGTTTTAAGACTTGGAATCATAATTTGGAACGGTTCAATTTGCATCTTGGTGAAGTAAATAGCGTCCACAATAGGTGTTTCAACAAGATGCTAGATTTTGAGAATCAATCTCAATCCATTCAAGTTTATTTTAACAAGCAATCTGAGAAAATAAGAAGTGAGCATCAAATTAGTTTAGAGGCTTCTACTTATGTGGCAAGGTTTCTCTTGGAATTTGGATTGCTTTGTTGAGGTCATGATGAAAGGGAATTTCAAAAAACAAAGGTCTTTTTTTAGGTTTTTGGATTGGCTTGGAAAAGTGCTTCTGGATATGAATAATGTTATTTTAAAAAACGCTCCACTCCTAGCCTTACCCTTGGGTCACTCTTAGTAGTGCCCCATATATTGAAATCCTTGATTCACCTCTGGATAAATAATTAAGTACTTCCAATGCTCGAGGGTTAGAGATGGGGAGAAATGGAAGAACAAAAGAATTCAATACATTATTATTGTCTTTTAATTTTTTGTGGCTGACGCATGCCTTTTCTTGTTTATCTTGGAACTTTTTATTCATGATTTTTGTTGTTTTAAATAAATGAATTATTTTTTCGTGCATTTGTCCTATACTATCTAAGATAAGTTATTATTTGTCTAGGATTTTTTTCATATATTCTTTAAACTAGTTCATTAGTATTCTTGAGAAATCTTTGATAAAAACTCTAACTTTTGCATAAGAATCATAGCTTGAAAAATATTGGGTAAAACCCTCGATTTAAACATAATTCCCTATATAATCAAAAATAATTTAGGCATGAAAGCGAAATTCTTGAAAGATGAACCCTAGCCTTAGTATTTCTTGAAATTCTTGAGAGTAGGAATTTAGGAGTGAATGATAGGGTTTTTATTATTTCAGCAGACAATGAGATATGTATTCACTCTGTGTCACGAAGCCATCGCGGAGCTTTTGTCATGTTAGAGTGTCTCAAGTAAATATGACACTACTCTTATTGAAAATATCTATATTTGTTATATAATTTAATTTAATTTTTTTTATTTTTAAAATAAATTTGATAGAGCTTAAAGCCCTTTTTTTATAAAAAAAAAAGTGTGTAAAAAATCGGATAAAGAAGCCCAATTAAATAAACTAAAAGCAAAACAAAAAATCTCTAGGCCTTGTCCATTAAAAGAATCGGCTAGGGCTTTATAAAAGTTTCTTACAAACTAGGGTTTCTTTCTTATCCTCTTACTCTCTTCTCAGTCTTTCTCTGTTCCTTGTCTCTTCCTCCATCTCAATAAGCTACCACTGTCATGATTTTACGTTTCTTTTGGTTGTGGGTGATTGACACCTACCTCTGTTATCTCTTCTCTTCTTTCTCCACTCACAGAAGTAAATAGCTACCTCACTTTACATCATTATTTACTTCAAATTCTATCAATATTTAACTTTCTATTGAATTTTGTAGAGGTATCTTTCGGTGGATGCAGTGGATTCAAATATGGTTTGGATAGAGGTACCAAATCTTGAGTGTTTTGGAAGACATCCTTTGTAAGAACCTTCTCCTTCGTTTCTTCATTTTCTTCTATTGTTTACTCCTCAAATCTATTATTGGTTTTTATAGATAAATCTGAGGTGGAGACATCCAGATGCTCCCGATCTCTTTATGAAAGTCTTGCTTTTCCATCCCAATAATTTATATTGTTAATCTTAAATCTATGGAATTTAATATTAGTATTTATTAATTGATTATGTTAACTTTTATCCATATTAGACTTTATATAATTATTGGGAACTGCATACTGCACTTTTGATTCCTAATCTAATGTGAAATAAATTTTGACATAACAATGTGACCTAGATGGAAAAGGCTCTTAAGGCTTTAGATGTGTCCATGATGCCTCATAATGTATCTTGTTTGTATTTTGGCACATACACGATATGGTATTGATTATTCCTATGATGATTTTAATATATTGAAATATTAGTAAAGTTACGCACGTCTCGCTTGGAAATTTAATATCACAGAATTTATAAAATAATACTTAAAACCTAGCAATAATTAAAATTTAAAACTATATTATCTTACATAAAAGATTACACAGTAACAAACATTAATAATGTAAAGGAAAATAAAAATTATAACATCTTATCATTTATCCTTAATAATATAAACATTATTTAATGACTGTAAAAATACATAGCAGTATCTGTATCATAAGCAATAGTGTCAGTGAACTATTTAACAAGAGCAATGTACACACATATTTAATTGTGCAGAAGAAGAAGAAGAAAAAGACGAAGTTCACAATTTTCATTGTTATAAAATGAGAGAGAATCCCTCTATTTATAGACAAATGTTTATTGTGCCTAATCGGAAAGGGCACAACAATTTGGAAAAGTTACAACCCTTCGAAAATGTCAGAATCTTTCATAAAAGTAACAACTCTACATTAAATTGGCAAATTTTCATAAAAGTCACATTTTTTCATGAAAGGGGAATGCTAGTTTTGGAAATAAATAATTTCAAAAGGAAATCCTGGCTTGTGGTAGCGCCACGCAGGCGGGATTAGGGTTTTCTTTTACATAAATATATGATTTGATATGATATTTTTGAATTGTTAATCACGGTACCTTTTTCAGATATGCAAATTGTATTCTAAAAAATCTAATACATTAGTATTCTTATCGTGAAAGTTAAGATCCTCATCTAGCAATTTAAGAAACTATTAAATTAATGACGGTGCCAGAAAAAAGTTACACAGGTGAATATTAAGCTTAGAATTTGGATCGCAACCTAAAACAATTATTGAATGTAGACAACACACTAAAATATAATGATGGTAATATATAGGAAAAAGAAAAAGCTAAAATTTTGAAATTGACTCTTGTCAGCAACGAAAGGTTTTGATCTTCATGTTGTCGATCTGCCTCTCTTAACTCTTCCAACTCGGCAAAAATGCTTCGACTTTTTTATTTATTTAAGTTTTTTAGTCCTAGGACCCTTTTATTAAATAAGGAAAATTAACCCACACATATAGTGGCGAATGCCCAAAAAGACAAAACAAACTCTAGGTTTCCTAATCTTTGTCTCTATCATCTTCCCTTATTAGGAGAGTATTAAAAATATATTCCTTCCTTGACTTGTTCTTTCCATTCCCTATACAGGTGAGGTGTTGGCTTTCTCTCTTCATGTTTTGGGATATTTAATAGTACTCCTTGATGATGTTTTGTCACCACTGTGTGTATCAAATGTATTAATGAGGTAAGTGTTCTCCTTGATGATACTTTGTTGTTTTCATTGGTGGTTTTCGATTTTTCTAACTCTTATTCATAATGTTGGTATCTGATCTTTGTCACTGTTTATTTGGTTTCTAATAATGCTTGGAAGATCCACAGAGTCTGTATATTCTTTTGAATGTTGTGTAGTCACCACTTCATTACCAATAGATCTGCCACTCTATTAGCTTCTCTGAATGTATGATTGATTGAAGCATTTAATTCACGTGCTCTCTTTCTTATTGTTTTTCCTCTTTCCACCATTTCCCAAGGTATTTTCCACTGTCCCCTTATCAATTATCACGAGGCTTAGGGAGTTTGTTTCAATTGTGACCTCTCTTAATTGTCTTCCCAAACATTACTCTAGTGCTTCATAGATTGACATTAGCTCAGCCTCCGTATTTTTTGTATTCCGAAGTCCTGCAACTCTTGCATAGACTAAATCTCCATGTGAATCTTGTAGGAAGAAGGCATAAGATCTTAGGCATGAGTTCCCTTTTGACGCTCCATCAGTATTGCACTTCAGCCTATGTGTGTTAGGAAACGTCCAAACCACATTGTGCACATGTAGTTTGGGTCTGTAATTCATTAGCTCCTCAGCTATGTCAGGCCACGATTTTTGACTCTTTGTGTATCCAAGGATATACACTCTTCACCAACTTTTAAACGATATCTTGCACCTGCATCAGCATCCCATTAAGAGTTTTTGACTCTTTGTTTTTCCTCCATGTTTCACGTTATTCCATCCTTTCCATAATGTCCACATGATTATTGTTGGCATTGCTCTTAGTATACCTTGGGGATTCTGGTGTAGTCTTGTGTTTTCGCCATGTAATGATTACTTGTTGTAAGTGCATCCCATCTATATATATACCCGCAAAACAAGCAAACTTCCTCCAAAGCCTATAGGCAATGGAGGCCTTTAGAAAAATGTGTGTCATTGTTTCCTCTTCATTTTTCTCACAACACCAACACCTTGATACAACATGGATCTTCATATTTTTAAATTATCATCAGTGGGGATTCTTCTTCTCCATACGCTCCATAAGAAGAAATTCACCTTAAAAGGAAATCCCTTGTCCATATAAACTCATAGTCAGCTCTAGTCTCCTGCCTTGTTCTCATCATCCTCCATGCTGATTTCACTGTGAAGTTTCTTGGGTATTGCCGATCCACCACTGGACATCGTTATCTTCAGAGTTGGGGGGCTTTATACTCTCTAAAATGTACTCAACCATTTCGGATGCCAATTTTGTGGTTAGATTTTTTTCATCCCACATTCCTTCTGTGATAAACTCCTTTACCTCTAACTCTTCTTCACTAGTTGTTGCACTGCCAAAAGAATACAGGTCTCCCATTCTTATCAAATTATTAAACCAGAAGCTTAGGGATCCTGCCTTGATATGCCACCATATATTATGCTCTACTTCATCCCTTATAATTATCTTTCTCCACACATGTGATGCACCCCATCCCATGGATATAACAGGGTGATGTTTTTCGCAATACTTGTTCCACTCTAAAATTCCACCAAAGCTTTGAAAACAAGGCTTTGGATACATCATTTAGTGACATGAAACCCAGGCCCCCTTCTTCTTTCGGGTAGCACATGCTTTCCCATTACACCTGTTGTTTGATTTTGGACTCAGTAGCACTTCCCCAAAAGAATTTCGCGAATAGTTTGTGTATTTGTTCTATAACACTAACGGGTGGGTTCATTGGTAATAGTATATACGTGGGCATTCACTGTAACACGTGTGCTATTGAAACATACCTCCAACCATACGAAACAAGTCTATTCTGCCATATCGCCACCTTTTTAACCAAATCCTCCAAATGGATTTTATTCTTCCTGCTATAGAAAAATGGGCATCCCAAATCTGTGAAAGGAAATTTACCCTGCCTAACTCATGTTATTCTTCTTATCCGATTACATATTTAAGTAACGAAAACTCTTTTCTATGTTTATCATTCGCCCTGACACTGCCTAGTACTTTCTTAGTACCCTTATCATCATTCTCATAGATTTAGGTTAACCCAAGCAAAACAAAATCATCTGGGATTATGTCAAGGCAAAATACTCTGAGTTGCGGAAGATGAAAGAGTTGGAAACCATCAAGGAACAATAGAAAATAAAGTAATATTAAAAACTATATTTTTTGAAGAAACAATAGAAAATTGACAAAAGCATATTCTGTATCAGATAGGTAGATATCAATGAAATAAGACTCCGGGACCATGTTTTAAAAATCTGTCTATAATATCGAATGCCCTCTTAGATATAATAGACAAATTTTTCAAACATTGTCCCGGAGTCTTATTTCATTGATATTTACTTATTTGATGCAGAATTTGCTTTTGTCAATTTTCTATTGCTGCTTCACAAAAATGGTTTTCAATATTACTTTATTTGCTATTTTTCCTTGATGGTTTCAAACTCTTTAATATTCTGCAACTTTGAGTATTCTGCCTTGAGATAATCCTAGATGATTTTTGTAGATTTTAGAGACATCATACCAGTGAAAATTATTGAAGAGACACAACACGCCTTTGTCTTAGACTTTCTACTTTTTTGGTCTTTATGAATCCTAATTATTTGAGCCATGTGGGTATCCAGATAGTGTAATTGATCCAAAGCTTTATGTACCGAGGTGAAACTAATATAGGGAATTACTTGGTAGATACCCAATTGGATTCTTATTATAGGATAGATTCTATTTTATCAAAATTTACAGAGACAAGTCGAAGCTACTCTCCGAGTTGGAAGAGTTAAGTGAGGCAGATTGACAACGTGAAAATCAAAATCTTTCATTGCTGACATAAGTCAATTTTGAAACTTTAGATTTTCTTTTTCCTATATATTTCCATCATTAATTTTCAGTGTATTGTCTGCATTCAATAATTGGTTTAGGTTACGATCCAAATTCTAAGCTAAATATTCTCATGTGTAACTTTTCTAGCACAGTCACTAATTTAATAGTTTCTTAAATGGCTAGACGAGGATCTTAGCTTCCACGATAAGAATACTAATATATCATATTTTTAAACATTCAATTTGAATATCTGAAAAAAGTTACCGTGACTGACAAGTCAAAATTTTTTAAAAAATATATGAAAAATAATCTCAGGCAAAGAATAACTTATCTCAGAGAGTATAGGACAAATGCATGAAAAAATAATTAATTATTTTAGACAATAAAAATTATGACTCAAAAGTGCCAAGATAATCAAGAAATGGCATGCATCATCCACAGAAAAGTAAAATACAATAATAATGTTTTGAATTTTTTTATTCTTCAATTTCGCCCCATCTCCCGAACCCTCGAGCATTGGAAGAAAACTTGTAAGTTGTAAATTTTGTAGCAGTGTTATATTTGATTTAGAATTGTGCAAGTTTTAGATTTTGTACCAGACTTATCTTTTGTTTAGAATTGTGCTAGGACTTTTATTTGTTTTAAGTGAAGAAAGGGGGTGGGGCCAAATGAGGTGGCAAAACGAGTTTTAATAAAAGCAATTTAAAAAAGGTTTAACTGTATAGAGAACGATGATTTTAAAGTCGTGTTGCGAGTGGATGACTTCAACCAATTCACCCAGGCGACTTTTAGTTCTAAGGGTGCACAATTAAATATATAATCGTTTATCAACTATCTATACGTATATATACCATTTTTTAAAAAGTTACCGGGTGCATGTGGGTCCGCCCCTAATTAAGAAATCCGCTCTTGGCATAATATTTTAAGTTTAACTGAATCTATATGATTTAAAAGTTATTTTCTACAATGAATATAATAGCTTCCTATTATTTATAGAGAACAATATAAAAAATTATTGATTTGTAATTTGTATGGGTTAAATTGGTTTAATGAAAAATGTAAGCAACAAAGAGTAAGAATTGAAATTTGTTTATCTTTCCTTCTTTTTTATTATCACAATCAATTAATAAATTAAAGGAGGAAAAAGAAATTATAGTCCATGATAGTTTTTTTAATATGAAAAAACATTTACGCGTAAAATTTAAAACTAAACACATGAAAAAATCAATAAGATTCAACATTGAATATAGATACATTAAAAAATCATATATAAAAGTATAATATTTGAGTGAAAGCAAGGTTACAATGAATTTTGAGCCTAAAGGATTGTTTTTAAATTAATTTTCCATGAGTTCAAACTATACTACTAACAAAACCTCTTTAATTTCTTCTTAAATAAAAACAAAAGATGCCATATTGATTTAATAATAGAACTTAAAAAGGCAAATTCAACAATTTTAGTGAAAATTCATTAATTGTATAATAAATATAAGAAATCTATATAAAAGGTACTGAAAACTTAGTTAATAATATTTAATTTCACTATTATAGATACTTGAATCCATAGTTCAATCAATTTTGGCTTGCTAAAATCTAAAATATCTTCACACTCTCTATATATAGCCTATGAAAAAAATTTATTGGATTAACGTATATACATATATATTTAAATATTATATCAAATAAAATTAATGACGATCCAAATTTACATATTTTTCTTTAAAAAAAAATACCCCCACCCTACCAAAATAAATAATATGTTGTTTTTATAGAATGATTTTCGATAATAATTTGTAAACTCAGTGTCACTCCCCGAGCCTACACTTTGGACGCAACTAGCACTCGAGAACCATTGCTGGCACCAAGCGTACCCTTGGCCTAGCTCAACTCTCAACAGAAGACTTACTCAGCAACATATGAACTCAAAAGTAAAACTTTACTCAAACTCTCAAAATAGATACTCAGAATATTTTAACTAAAACATTCACTAGCCAAAAGAGTCAACTCAAGTCTAGAAGATCAATAATGAAAATAAAACATACTTCTCAAAACTCTACTGTCTATGAAGCCTCTACTAACTGAGATGGACATCGGGACAAGACCCACGACATCCTAATAAACAATATTGAAATGTAAACTCAATGTGAAACCCTCTGGAAAGAAAGGAGGTTCACAAAATCTAGCTGGAACACGACTTGATAAATGGAGCATCGGTTGTTGATCCTGATTACCTCTATCTACTTCATAAAAAGATGTAGGACAAATGATATCAGTACATTTAATGTACGAGAATGTAAGGGTTATACTGAACATAACCTGCATGCCTGAACTGATAAAAAGAAACCATACTCAACTCGACTCAAGGATACTGAAGAACTCAGAAATACTCAACTCAGTTCAATATAAAAGCAATAATAAGATCAATTACAAATAAAGTTGTTAAAATGGTAATTTGTAACTCAATGTATTTAAAAATATAATAAAATATTTTTACTCTTATTTTGTATGTAAATATACAAAATAACTCTATTTGGGAGATTCTCTAACCGACAATGATCACTATGAGTTATGTGATGATACAACGTTTCACCTTGTAACGTCTCAAAATTTGAAATTGCTAGGAAGAGGCTTATAATTGGAAATAGTCATTTTTGGAAAACAGTGAAAATCTGGAAAATTGTTTAAGTTAGGAAAAGTGAGTTTTTGGTCAACTTCAAACGGGTATAACTCCTAACTCATGATGAGTTAGGTGTAGTTCCAAATATCATTGGAAGCCCTTCGAATTATCTTTCCAATGCCGCCAAGTTTGGTCAATTCCGAGTTCGTATGATTAAGTTATCCCCTTTGGAAGTTGGGTTGTCCGAATAAGGAAATGCCCATTCCGGATTTTTGAAGGGTAGTTTGGTCTTTTCCTTACCCAGTTAATTATATCCGTTTTTAATAAATCAATTGGGGTCAAACTGAGTTAGTTCATTTTACGCTTTTGAAAATAGAGTTAGGTTTTTTGAAGAAAGAACGCAAGAGAAAAGAGAAGAGGAAAAGCAAGATTCGCCAAGAACGATCGATTTGGTTGTGGATTCGCCAAGGAATTGATCCTTCAAGGTATGTTAGTCTCTCATAGCATTGGGTTCATTCACCCATGCGCCAAACATGTTTAGTTCAGCCAAATACGTCCTAAAAGAGTTTGAAAGTTCATATTATTGGCAGGTAGTCTTGAATTTAAATGTTGTTCTTGAATTGGGATGAATTGAGGAGTTTCTGAGATTTTAATGTTGAGTTTTACAGCTGTTTTGAGTTAGGTTCTTGAGTACATATGCTGGGTATCAGGATCTGAAATGAATTTGAGGAAAATATTCGAGTTTAGATGAATTGGGACTGGAAAACGTAGAAGGAGAGAGTCGAGTGCGATCTGGCAAGCAAGTCAGCGTTGCAGACTTCCTCCCCTAGTGAGAAAAAAGTTGCTCCACGTCGTGGTTAGGACATGGACTCCTGTGTCTCAAAATTTAATTTCGCGAGTATTATTTTAACCCATCTCCGTGTCGCGGACTTGTTCCAAGATGGTGATTTCGTGACTTTTCTCATGTTTAGTTATAAAAAATTATTCCTAAATATCATTAGGCCTTTCTTATCACAAATCATAATCCTTGAAGCCCTAATTCAATTTAAAGACAGTTAAGAGTCAATTCGAGTAAGGTTAAGGGTCAAGTCAACATAAGTTCTTAAAGTTTTCAAAAATCTTTCACAAACATTTTAACTTTGTTTTAAGACTTAAGTTCTAGTTAAGCTAAGAGTAAAGATTTGAAGTTTCATTTCTTCAAAGAAGTATATGGGAACTAATTATTTCCAAGAAGTTTGAAAATGTTTTCACATTTTGAGAAAGAAAAGGGAACATCGATTCCAAGAGCTTTTAAGCTAAGTTTTGAGTAATTATCTCAAACCCAAGAAAGAAATTGTTTTAAAAATAGATGAGCTAGGTATATTTTTGGGAGTAGTATTGAGCACCGATATAGGGATGCGAGTTCACATTAATTTAAGTCTCCATAAACCATGTAACCATCATGGGTATTAGAGAATCATACTTTTTAGATGATCATTTAAGTTAAGCTAGTGGATCCACTAAGTTAAGCGTTCTATTTGAAGGAAAAGTATAGGAAAGTTCTGACAGCGTGGGCAAGACGTTGTATCACCACTTAGGCTCATAGTGGTGGTTGTCGGTTAGAGAATCTCCCACAAAAACTATATTACTTTATTATATAAGTAAAGTTGAGTTTGTTATTGCATTTTCTTTAACGAACTAAGTTGGTTTTACTATTTACAAAGCTTTCTATATATATATTGCATGTGTTTTATTGTTTTATATTGAGTTTGGTTATTCATGAGTTGAGAAGAGCCAAGGTAAGTTTTTCTTTCAGAATCTTTTCAAGGCTATGGTATGTTAGCATTCCAACTCGCATACTCGTACATTCAATGTACTGATGCCAGTTGGCCTGCATCGTCTTATGATGAAGAAACATGTATCTAGGATTAGCATGCAGCGCCTCGTTGATCAGGTTCAGCAATCAGAGTCTGTTGGTGAGCCTCCTTGCATTCTGGAGGACTCTTTTTATCATTTGCTTTCCAGTTTTCAGTTGTTAGGATGATCGGGGGTCCTATCCTGATATCCCTCTTTGTTTTAGAGGCTTCATAGACAGTTAGTAGTTCATATGTGTTTTCCTTATCTTTCAGATGTTGTTTAAGACTTAAGTTGCCGTTTTGGCTAAACTTTATATCTATTTAAAGTTATATTTTGAGATCATGTTGTTAAGTTAAGTTTTCCACTAAGTTGAGTAAGCCAGGACAAGAAGTTGCTTGGGGCCAGCAATGGTTCTCGAGTGCCAGCCACGTCCGGGGTGTAAGCTCGGGGTGTGACAAACTTTGTATCAGAGCCCAGAGTTCAAGAGTCTTAGGGATTCTATGAAACTGTGTCTGTAAAGTCCTAGTTATCGATGTGAAGCGCACCACATCTATAATTAGGAGGTTGCAACACTTAAGAAAATTTCTCACTTCTTTCACACTCATTTCGTGCATTGGAGTTGATCTCTAAAAGTTTCTCTCTAATTTGTGCTTACGCGTGTTCTCAGATAATCATGCCTCCACGAAGAGCTGTCAGAGGTCGTCCTGCTAGACGCAATGTTGAGGAACAAGAGTTACCCAATCCACCTAAAGTGCAACCTCAAGGGTAAGTTACTAATGCTGAGTTCTGTAAAGCTATTAGAATGTTGAGCCAAGCGGTGACTAACTAAGTTGGGCAGCAAAGAGGAGCTCGACAAGAAGAGGCGGAGACTTCAATGATTCATGAGTTCTTGAGAATGAATCCTCCAAGTTTCACTGGATGAAGCACTCTTGAGGATCTGGAGAACTTTGTTGATGAACTGAAAAGGGTGTTTGATGTGATGCATGTTGCTGATACTGAGAGAGTTGAGCTACCTGCATATGAAATGAAGAATGTCGCTAGAACTTGGTTCGACCAGTGGAAAGGGGGTAGAGCTTAGGATGAACCACCTGCGAGTTGGGACATTTTTTGAGGAGGCTTTCTTGCGGTGATTCGTTCCCCGAAAATTGAAAGAGGATAAGGTACGAGAATTTCTTACACTTAAGCAGGATTCTCTAAATGTGAACGAGTATGAATTGAAGTTCACCCAACTATCTCGTTATGCTCCGAAAATGGTTAAGCACATGAGGAGTAGAATGAGCTTGTTTGTTGCTGGGTTGTCCCATCTATTAAGCAAATAGGGTAGGGCAGCGATGCTCATAGGTGACATGGACATATCAAGGTTGATGGTTTATATGCAGTAGGTTGAGGAAGAGAAGTTGAGGGACAGGGAAGAGTTCAGAAGTAAGAAAATGAAGAAAGGGAATGAGTCTGTTCAGCCGAAAGGTAATGTAAATTGTTTGTCCTTTCCGCAAAACCAAAAGGGACCTGCTCCATCATCTGCTAGTGCACATGCACCCAGAAACAAAGGTGAGTATAATGGCCAAAATTCGCAGAACTTCAGAGCTAGACCTGCACAGTCTCAAGGTAGTGTGGCACAAGGAGGTAACTGAGATCCTGCATGTGCTAAGTGTAGTAGGACCCACCCAGGTAAGTGTCGTTATGGCCAGATAGGTTGTTTCAATTGTGGGCAAGAGGGTCACATCATGAAAGAGTGTCCTAAGAACAAGCAAGGTAGTCGCAATTAGGGCAATAGGGCCTAATTTTTATCAGTTGATCCACCAGACAGGGCTGCACCTAGAGGAGCTACTTCTGGTACTTGCGGAGGAGAAAACCGTCTTTATGCGATCACTAATCGCCAAGAGCAAGAGAACTCTCTAAATGTTGTCACTGGTATGATTAAAGTCTTTGCTTTTGATGTTTATGCCTTACTAGACCAGAAGCAAGTTTATATTTTGTAACCCGTTATGTTGCAAATAAGTTTGATGTTCTCCCTATGAAACTCTGTGAACCCTTTTGTGTTTCTACACCTGTTGGGGAGTCTATTCTAGCTGTGAGAGTATATCGTGATTGTTTCATTTCCATCAATCACAAAGACACCATGGCTGATTTAGTTGTGGTAGACATGGTAGATTTTAATGTCATTCTGGGTATGGACTGGCTTCATTCCTGTTATGCCTCCATTGATTGTAGGACTCGAGTTGTCAAGTTTGAGATCCCTAATGAGCCAGTCTTAGAGTGGAAGAGTAGTACAACAGTGCCTAAATGTCATTTCATTTCGTACCTTAAGGCAAGAAAGTTAGTTTCTAAGGGTTGTGTCTATCACTTAGACCAAGTTAATGACTCTAGTGTTGAGATATCTTCCATTCAGTCAGTTCTGGTAGTAAAAGAGTTTCCATAATTCTTTTTTGATGATCTACCCGGAATCCCTTCGGAGAGAGAAATAGACTTCGGCATAGACATCATTTTAGATACTCGTCCTACATCTATTCTGCCATATAGAATGGCACCAACAGAGTTGAAAGAGCAGTTGAAAGATCTTTTAGAGAAAGGTTTCATTCGACCAAGTGTCTCGCCTTGGGGTGCTCTGGTTTTGTTTGTGAGAAAGAAAGATGGTTCCCCTAGGATGTGTATAGATTACCGTCAATTGAACAAGGTTACCATCAAGAACAAGTATCCTCTCCCAAGGATTGATGCTTTTTTCGATAAGTTTCTGGGTGCTTCTTGTTTTTCGAAGATAGACCTCAAATTAGGTTAAAATCAGTTGAGAGTAAGGGAATGTGATATTCCAAAAACAACATTCAGAACCCATTATGGTCATTATGAGTTTTTGGTCATGTCCTTTGGTTTGACTAATGCAACAGCATTGTTCATGGACCTTATGAATAGAGTCTTCAAACCTTATTTAGATATGTTTGTTATCATATTTA
Source organism: Solanum lignicaule (assembly GCA_029582545.1). Classification (NCBI taxonomy): domain Eukaryota; kingdom Viridiplantae; phylum Streptophyta; class Magnoliopsida; order Solanales; family Solanaceae; genus Solanum; species Solanum lignicaule. The sequence continues at coordinate 13,643 of JAJOOF010026456.1, forward strand.
TTGATGACATACTAATCTATTCAAGGAATGAAGAAGATCATGCTAGTTATCTCAGAATAGTTCTTCAGACTTTGAAAGATAGATAGTTGTGTGCCAAATTCTCTAAGTGTGAGTTTTGGCTTGAGTCTGTGGCATTTTTAGGCCATATTGTGTTTGGAGAGGGAATTAAAGTTGATACTCAGAAAATTGAGGCAGTGCAGAATTTGCCTAGACCCACATCTCCTACTAACATTAAGAGCTTCTTGGGTCTGGCTGGCTATTATAGAAGGTTTGTAGAGGGGTTCTCATCCATTTCATCTCCTTTGACTAAGTTGACTTAGAAAACAGTGAAGTTTCAATGGTCTGACGCTTGTGAGAAAAGCTTTCAGGATTTGAAAATGAGGTTGACTACTGCCGCAGTTTTGACCTTATTAGACGGTACTCAATGATTTGTGGTGTATTGTGATTCATCTAGAGTTGGTTTGGGTTGTGTATTAATGCAGAATGGCAAGGTTATAGCTTATGCCTCTACATTGTTGAAAGTTCGTGAGAAGAACTACCCAACCCATGACTTAGAGTTGGCTGCTGTAGTTTTTTCCTTGAAGATATGGCGTCATTATTTGTATGGTGTGCATGTTCATGTATTCACCGATCACAACAGCCTTCAATATGTGTTCTCTCAAAAAGAGCTTAATCTCAGACAAAGGAGGTGGTTAGAATTGCTCAAAGATTATGACATGAGTATTCTTTACCACCCAGCTAAGGTTAATGTTGTTGCTGATTCCTTGAGCAGGTTGTCTATAGGTAGTACCGCCCATGTTGAGGAAGAAAAGAAAGAGTTGTTAAAATATGTGCATAGACTAGCACGCTTAGGAGTCCGACTAATGGATTCCATGAAGGAGTAGTAGTGGTAATGAATGGGGCTGAATCATCCTTAGTGCCAGAAGTTAAAGAAAAGCAAGACGATGATCCCATTTTGCTTGAATTGAAGGCAAATGTTTATAAGCAAAAAGTATTAGCTTTTGAACAATGAGGAGATGGTGTGTTGAGGTATCAAGGTAGATTGTGTGTAACAATAGTGGATGGGCTCCAAGAGAGGATCATAGAGGAAGCTCATAACTCCAGATATTCTATTCATTCGGGTTCCACAAAGATGTATCGTGATTTGAAATAGGTGTATTGGTGGAATAGCATGAAGAAGGGCATTGCAGAATTTGTTGCCAAGTACCCAAATTGCCAACAAGTGAAAGTAGAGCACCAAAGGCCTAGTGGTTTGGCTCAGAATATAGAACTTCCGTAATGGAAGTGGGAGATGATTAATATGGACTTCATCATAGGTTTGCCAAGGTCTCGCAAGTAGCATGATTCTTTTTGGGTAATTGTTGATAGAATGACGAAATCAACCCATTTTCTACCTATAAAGACTACCCATTCAGCAGAAGTTTATTCCAGGTTATAAATTGATGAAGTAGTTATACTTCATGGAGTTCCAGTCACCATTATTTCAGATAGGGGTGCACAATTTACTACACAATTCTAGAAATCCTTTCAGAAAGGTTTGGGTTCAAAGGTGAAGTTAAGTACTACCTTTCATCCGCAGACAAATGGGCAAGCAGAGCGCACTATCCAGACTTTAGAGGATATGTTGAGGGACTTTGTGATTGATTTCAAAGGTAACTTGGATGATCACCTACCTCTCATTGAATTTGCTTACAACAATAGTTACCACTCTAGCATCCAAATGGCTCCATATGAAACTCTTTATGGGAGAAGATGCAGATCTCCTATTGGATGGTTTGATGTTGGTGAAGCATGGTTGATAGGACCAGATTTAGTTCATCAAGCTATGGAGAAGGTAAAAGTGATCTAAGGGAGGTTGAAGACGGCACAGAATCGTCAGAAATCCTAAACTGATGTTAGGAGAAGGGCGTTAGGGTTCAAAGTAGATGATTGGGTATATCTAAAGGTGTAAACTATGAAGGGTGTTATGAGGTTTGGTAAGAAGGGGAAACTTAGTCCCCAGTATATTAGACCTTATCGAAAATCCAAGAGGATTGACAATGTAGCTTATGAGTTGGAGCTACCATAAGAGTTAGCAGCGGTTCATCCGGTATTTCACATCTCCATGTTGAATAAATGCATGGGCGATCCTTCATTGATCATACCAACTGAAAATATTGTGATCAAGGATAGCTTATCTTATGAGGAGGTTCCGGTTCAGATTCTAGATCATCAAGTTCGCAAGTTCAGAACAAAAGAGGTAGCATCAGTCAAAGTCCTTTGGATGAACCAATTTGTTGAAGAAGCTACATAGGAAGCTGAAGAGGATATGAAGAAGAGATATCCACATCTCTTTGAATCCTGAGAAAATGCAGACCAAGGTACTAATTCTCTTCTTAGTACTCTTTAAATTGCGAGTGAGCATGTTGTTTGTTTTCATTTGCTTGTTAGGTGTTTGAACTTGATGTTACAACCCTTAGCCTAGTAAGAGTAATCTCATTCGAGGACGAATGTTTCCAAGGGGGAGATATTGTAACGTCTCGAAATTTGAAATAGCTAGGAAGAGGCTTATAATTGGAAATAGTCATTTTTGGAAATAGTGAACATCTAGAAAAATTGTTTAAGTTAGGAAAAGTGAGTTTTTAGTCAACTTCAAACGGCCATAACTCCTAGCTCAGATTTAGTTATGTGTAGTTCCAGTAAATATTGGAAAGCCCTTGTAATGCTCTTTCCAACGCCGCCAAGTTTGCGCAATTCCTACTTTGTATGAGTAAGTTATTCCCTTCGGAAGTTGGGCTGTTCGAATAAGGAAATGCCCAATCCGGATTTTTGAAGGGTAGTTTGGTTTTTTCCTTACCCAGTTAATTAAATCCATTTTCTGTAAATTAATTGGGGTGAAAATAAGTTTGTTCAGTTTAATCTTTTGAAAATAAAGTTAGGTTTTTTTTGGAGAAAGAACGCAAGAGAAAAGAGAACATGAAGAGCAAGATTCGCCAAGAACGATCGATTTGGTTGTGGATTCGCCAAGGAATTAATCCTACAAGGTATGTGAGTCTCTCATAGCGTAGGGTTCATTCACCCACACGCCAAACATGTTTAGTTCAGCGAAATTCGTCCTAAAAGAGTTTGAAAGTTGATATTGTTGGCATGTATTCTTAAATTTAAATGTTGTTGTTGAATTGGGATGAATTGAGGAGTTTCTGAGATCTTTACGTTGAGTTTTAGAGTTGTTTTGAGTTAGGTTCTTGAGTACATATGCTGGGTATTGGGATCTAAAATGAATTTGAGGAAAATATTCGAGTTTAGGTGAATTGGGCTGGAAAACGAAGAAGGAGAAAGTGGAGTGCGATCTGGCACGCAAGTTCGCATAGCGGACTTGCTCCCCCAGTGAGCAAAAAGTTGCTCCACATTGCGGTTAGGATGCGGACTCCTCTGTCTCAAAATTTAATTTCGTGAGAATTATTATAAACCATCTCTGCGTCACAGACTTGTTCCAAGACGGTGATTTCGTGACTTTTCTCATGTTTAGCTATCAAAAATCATTCCTAAACATCATGAGGCCTTTCCTATCACAAATCATAATCCTTGAATCCCTAATTTAATTCAAAGAGAGTTAAGAGTCAATTCGAGTAAGGTTAAGAGTCAAGTCAAGATAAGTTCTTAATGTTTTCAAAAGTCTTTCACAAACATTTTAACTAATTTGTTTTAAGACTAACGTTCAAGTTAAGCAAAGAGTAAAGATTTGAAGTTTCATTTCTTCAAAGAAGTATATGGGAACTAAGTATTCCCAAGAAGTTTAAAAATGTTTTCACATTTTGAGAAAGAAAAGGGAGCATCGATACCAAAAGCTTTTAAGCTAAGTTTTGAGTAATTATCTCAAACCCAAGAAAAAAGTTGTTTTAAAAACATATGAGCTAAACATATTTTTGGGAATAGTATTGAGCACCGATATGGGGATGCGAGTTCACATTAACTAAAGTCTCCATAAACCATGTAGCAATCATGGGTATTAAATGATCATACTTTTTAAATGATCACTTAAGTTAAGCTAGTGGATCCACTAAATTAAGCGTTCTATATAACGGTAAGTATATGACAGTTCGGCAGCGTGGGCAAGACGTTGTATCACCACTTAGGCTCATAGTGGTGGTTGTCGGTTAGAGAATCTCCCACAGAAACTATATTAGTTTATTATATAAGCAAAGTTGAGTTTGTTATTGCATTTTTTTTTAACAAACTAAGTTGCTTTTACTGTTTACAAAGCTTTCTATATATATATATATATATTGCATGTGTTTTATTGCTTTATATTGCGTTGGGTTATTCATGAGTTGAGAAGTGCCAAGGTAAGTGTTTCTTTCAGAATCTTTTCAAGCCTATGTTACGTTACCATTCTCACTCGCATACTCGTACATTTAATGTACTGATGCCAGTTGTCCTGCATCATCTTATGATGCAGAAACAGGTAACCAGGATCAGCATCCAATGCCTCGTTGATCAGGTTCAGCACTCATAGTCTGTTGGTGAGCCTCCTTGCATTCCAGAGGACTCTTTTTATCATTTTCTCTCTAGTTTTCAGTTGTTAGGATGACCGGGGATCCTATCCCGACATCTCCCTTTGTTTTAGAGGCTTCATAGACAGTTAGTAGTTCAGATGTGTTTTCCTTATCTTTCAGATGTTGTTTAAGACTTAAGTTCTCATTTTTGCTAAACTTTATATTTATTTAAAGTTATGTTTTAAGATCATGTTGTTAAGTTAAGTCTTCCGGTATGTTGAGTAAGCCAGGCCAAGGGTTCGCTTCGGGCCAGCAATGGTTCTCGAGTGCTAGCCACATCTTGGGTGTGACACACCTACCCTGCAAGAACTGTCATATATGTTGACGGAGTATAAGACATCTTCAACTAAGTGGATCCGCTTTAGGAATACTTAGTTCCCATATATTCATTTTGAAAAAAAATGAAACTCAACTCTACACATCCTCATACGCAAGTACTAAAGTCTTAAAACAAGTTTTAAAAGATTGTAAAAGACTTCTCGAAATTACTCGAAAGAACTCTCAAGACTTTACTCTTAACTCTACCTTGAATTTGATATATTAATTCAAGGTTATGAAGGATTTCTTGATGTTTAGATGTCGTTTAGAGTAGTTAGAATCAGAAGGGAGTAACAATACACTTTAAAAGAACTTAGACAGATCAAACAACGGAAAAGTGTGGGGGCAGGCGACCCTGGCGCGGGCGCCAGCTCCTCAACATCAAAGACCCCATTCTTGCGCACTATTGGGGTGCCGCTCCAGCCCCTCCTCAGAACATTCTGACGGCTTTTCTTCTTCAATTTTTTGCCCTAATTTGCCTTGAATCGAATGGTTTCTTCCCAACTCACTTAGATTAGAATACCCAATATAAGTACACGAAAATTTACTAAAAACCAAACCTCAAACTCCTAACATTAATCTCAAGAACCCACCCAACCCATCATTACCGATTCACGAACGAAACTTCAACAAACTCATCAAGAACTCAAGGCATTCAACCTCAAGAATGAAATTACGGATAAAATCACATGATTGGCATGTGGGTGAAAGAATTCAACACTATGAGAATTTACATACCTCGATTTGACGAACAAATCCTTGATTCATAAGAAATCTTGATCGTTCTTACTTTTCTCCTCGTTTCTCTTCTTTAACTATCTTCTAAAACCCTAAGCAAAATTTTGGATTATGAAAAATGACCCAAATTAGTTTTAACCCCTAAAATATTACTAAAAATGTTTAAAGCTGAAGGGGTAAGGAACATACCAAAATACCCCTCATTAATTCGGGTAACTTTCCTTAACATGATACGCTGACTTAAAATGAGCATATCTCCCTCATCCGAACCCAAAATTCAGCAAACTTGATGGCGTTGGAAAGAGAATTCAACGACCTTTCATTTGATATCTTATGGGATACCTAACTCATAATGTACAAAAAATTATGGTCATTGGAAGTTGACCCAAAACTCACAACCTAAGCATAACTTTTAAAATTCTCAATTTGACTCTTTCCAATTCAATTCTTTCTAAAATTAGCACTTTGTAATACTGATGTGTTACACTCACATTATGAATTAATGAAATACTATTGAGTGAATATATGAACTAATTAGAAGGATTCTTGCACAAGTTTCTCAGGTTTTATAACAGTAAGTCTACAGTATTTATCTTTCTCTGTCAAGGTTTACGACTAAACTATTAGGAAAGAAAAGTTCAATTAATATCAATGTGTACATGATGGTAAAATATCAAACTTACAACATGTCATATTTCATTTTTCTATTCTTATCACTATATTCACCGATTTTTTAGTTACTGTCAGCCTACTGCAATTGTTTTCCTCTATCCCTGAAGCTCATGCACATAAAATTTAAGTAATACACATCGTCATCAAGGCACATCTATTAAAAAAGAGTCAACTGACATTGCTCCACTGAAAAGGTATAGATACTATATGTTGTTTATATCCCTAAATATTATATCAAATGATTATTGAGGATCCGGCTTCATATTTTTTCTATAAAAGATACCCCACCAAACAAATGGTTTTTTCTAGAATGTTTTTAAATAGCTTCTGAAATCACATTAAGAATTCATGGAATACTACTGAGTGAATATATGTCATAATTAGAAGGATTGACATATTTTATTTGGTTATTTCTATCACAATTCACAAGTTTTATGTTGACAGATAGTCTACAACAATCATCTTCCTTTATTGGGGCTTAGGATTAAAAGCTCATGCACATAAAGTTTATATAATATTCATTATTATCAATGACGGAACCACATGTATTCAAAAGATATACTATGTAGATAGGTTAAAAGTTTTATTTATATACATTCTATTTATATAATCCCTTAATTTACTCGCATGTTTATTTTTTTTAACACCCCTTGAAAAAAAAATATAGTTACTTCATTTTAGTCAATGGATAATCTTAAGTTGATACTCACTAAAGGACAAAGAAGGTTATTGAAAATAAAGTATAACTCTACATAAACCATTTGTAGAGGTCATTCCTATTTAAAACTTGTAGAGAAAAGCAACGATTTGTTTGTCCTAAAAGAATAAAAATTTACTGTTTGTTTGTCCTAAAACAAGGTGAATTGTTCAGTTTAAAGAATTGATAGAAGATCCACTGATGGTTGAAAGAGACGAGATATTGGTTTCACCACTTGGTTGAATTCCACAAGAAAGAATTGCCCATTTTTTAAATCCAATAGTTGCTTCGAATGAAGGACCGAATTTGAAGCCTCCTTCAATTCATTTTTCATCTGAATCTTAGTGGACATTGAAAGTCTCCTTTCATGGTTGCAATGGATGGAGGGATCAACAAATGAAATGGAAAGAATGGGTTGAAACGATGGAGGCTATCCATCACCTTGTATGGAAAGCTGCAGAAATTTACAGAGTGCTCAAAAGTTCTAGTTTATAGAGTCCAGATAGATAAAAACTTGATTTTTGGGTTGGTAAAAAGGTGGTGCTGAGAGACTAACATTTTTGTGTTTCCGTGGGGTGAAGCTACTGATATTCTTGAAAACATGATGATTTTGGGAGGGTTTTCTGTTTTGGGTGATTGTTAAGTCCCCCCTTCAATCCCTTGAGTTTTTACAGATTAAAGAAAACCTTAAAAATGCGCGAAGGGAGCTTATCGGATGAAAGACTAGTAATCACACTAGGTGGTTGAATTTTTTATATTAATAGTGGTAAGGATTATGAACATGAGGCTTTTCATTCTCTTTGGTTATCAAGATTTCTGTTTCCATGTAAAATAGGTGATCCAGTTTTCTCAATAGTTGTTAATCTAGCTAGAGGTATGCGGCTAGTGCTTGCTCCTGCTGTTCTTGCTAGTATATATACGGACTTGGGCTCGTTGAAATAGGTTATGATAATGGCTTCATCAAAAGTGCCAGGTAGAAATGGAGACGGATTTGACATTCATAAACTTAGTTTTTCGTTGCCATTGTTCTTCGTTCAAGATTGGGCTTGGGAGAGGATGGTATCTTTGCAGCCAGAGCGTGCTCAGAATTACAATATAGTTAGTGGGGTGAAAATAGGGTGATAGCACAATGTGAAACAATCGGGTGTAATTTATGCGAGGACAACTATTGACTCATCTGGAGAGTTTTTTCATTGGAGGCCATATCCCTTGGTTGTGGAAGGTTGGTTGATTCCCTTGTTTTACAAAGAAATTTAAGAGAAGACAATAGTTGGAGGGAAAAATTTGGATATAGAAATGAAGTCTTTCGTTCGATGATTGAGGGCATCTGAGCTTGTTGGTTTTGATTCTCAAGAGCCCTATTAACCAAATTGAGTAGCACTGTAGTTTGGATATGATCAAGACTTCACTAAATGGATTCCTTGCTCACCTTCAAGTTCAGAACTTGCCTGGTGGGACTACAAAAGACCTATTGATTCTAATTTGAGGTTTTACTATCCGTCCATGTTGTTTGAACCGGATGTAACTACCCAGTATTTGAATGGTGGAGAAACGAAAATAATCGGGATATTTGTGATGTTGTTCCTGATGTAGCAATAGAATGTCAAGTTGATAATTACCCTGAAGTTCCTCCTGGTTTCTCTCATCGTTGGAAGAAGAAGCATATTGCAGAAGAAATAGTCCACGCATCTATTGACTATGTACGTGACAGAAATGGGAGTAGCAGTGTATTTTCCCCTAAGTGCAGCATGTAAAATGACAAAGAGAATTCATCTATGGAGATTGGTCAAATAGTGGCTCGTAACGTCGTGCCTTCTGGTTTAACAGAGAATCATGCTGACTCAGAATATTATTGAAATGAGAGTGATAGGAATACAGCCCACGATCTTATTGACATATGTGGTAATCTTATAACGGATATAGATCTTCAGCTTGACGAGCTCGAGAATTAAGTTGCTTCGCACATGAGATGCTAGATTCAATATGGTAGGCTTTCAAATGCCTGTTTATTTCTCTTCTGTAGTTTACTTGCTCTCGAGTTTTTGTTTGGTTTACCTATTTCAATTTTCTGCTTACTCTCTCATCTGAGTAGTTTAAAAAGTAAGGATTTTCTGCAATCCAGTAGCATAGTTATCAAAAGGTTTATGAATCCTTTGCGAAGATCATTTACTTCAATGAAAGGCATTAAATAATTCTTGTATTATGTAGACGTATGATGTTACTTGATTCTGTTTTTACTAACTTCAACCAATTCCGCACAGGTTGGTAGAGCAGTGTTGGGCTAATGAGGTGTCAATAGAACTTTGTTCTTAGAGACACTTAAAAAACTAAAATTGACAAATAGTCATTGGAACATCATATCTTTACTTAATGATAGAAATGCAAGAACATAGCAGACATCAAAATGATGTATTTTGTGGACATTAACTTATTCTGAATGCCCTATTTGATATTACAGACATATTTTATATCTACCTATCTGATGCAGAACTTTTTTTTTGTCAATTTTCTATAGTTGCTTCACAAATATGGTTTTATTTTATTTGCTATTGTTCCTTGATGGTTTCCAACTCTTTCATCTTCCGAAACTGAGAGTATTCTGCCTTGAGATAATCCCAAATAATTCTTGTTGATTTTAGAGGCATAATACGAGTGAAAATTGTTGAAGAGACACGACACCCCTTTGTCTTAGAATTTGTAGTTGTTTGGTCTTTATGAATCCTAATTATTTGAGCCATGTGAGGTATCCAGGTAGTGAAATAGCTTCATAGTCTTACTTGATTGCCTCACAAAGATCTAAAGCTTCTAGATACCAAGGTGAAACTAATATAGGGAAAGATTGGTGGATGCCCGATTAGATTCTTGTCATAGGATGACTTTATTTTATCAAAAGTTACAGAGACAAGTCGAAGCTTCGCCGAGTTGGAAGAGTTAAGAGAGGCAGATCGACAACGTTAAGATCAAAACCTTTTGTTGTTGACAAGAGTCAATTTCAAAATTTTAGATTACCTTTTTCCTTTAATTTAGCATCATTAATGTTTAGTGTATTATCTGCATTCAATAATTGTTTTAGCTTACTATCCAAATTCTAAGCTTAATATTCACCTATGTAAATTTTTCTGGCACCATCACTAATTTAATCGTTTCTTAAATGGCTAAACGAGGATCTTAACTTCCATGAAAAGTATATTAATGTCTCAGATTTTAAAAAAAATATAATTTGCTTATCTGGAAAAGTTACCGTGATTGACAATTCATAAATATTTCAATAAATGTGTATCTTTTAAAGTTTATCGTATTTTAATATAATTATTTTACCAAATATTGAAAGTGGGAAAATCGAAAATGCAAAGTTGATTCACCATTTTACCCCTATGTTATAAATATCTAATTAATTTATTAATATTATTATTATTATTATTATAATTATTAAATTTATATTACTTAATATTAGCATACTATTTAATGGGAAGAGCTTTTATTTTTCTTGTTCAAAAGTATGTTTTTCACAGTTTAGACATTTCACCTCCAAAATAAATAACTTTTAGTCTTCTTCAGTTACCTAACGATATTTACAATGAATTATCTTATCTAATCCATTAAATTCTTCTGAATGATCATCTTATATAAATGGATTTATAAATTAAGAATATGTACAACTCTCCCCATTAGAAGAAAAAGTAGAGTAGGGTTGTTCAAAACCGAACCGAAACCGATAATTTAGTTATTGGGTCAATGGTTCGGGCTAATGGTTTAACCGTTTGGGGCTCGATTTACTATAAAATTCTTGTCGTCTTATCAGTTCAAGTCTAGGTTTTGCCATAGTTTTAATCGGTTGCCCCGATAAGAAGTTTAATTAGGTATATTTATAACACTTAAGGCCTTAGATACTTTTAGCCTTCATACTCTTTAAAGTGACTTTTAGTTGACACTCAAATTTCACAATAATATTCTAAAGTTGTGACATCACTCATTGATTCGCTGTCACTGCTTCCACGCCAATGAGTTATATTGTATATCATTCTCTAAGTGTGGAAATTGAGGTTCAAACGGTTGGTTCCCTTACTTTAAGTCTTTGTTTTTATCTTCTAATTACAGTGAATGAGACACTGAGATGTGCCTGCAGTAATGCAATACTACAATCTCAATGCGAAAGTTTTTTATTAGTAATGGTCTCATGATCATTAATGGTTTTCGTTAGTAGTGCTGTGATGGTTTCTCTTTATAGTTCATATCAAAATTGGCTTTGTTGTTATGAGGAATCCATTTGAGTTTGCTAGTTTGGGCAATATGGACATCTCTTTTAAGGTTAATATGAAGTGTTTTATGTAGTAATGGACTGATAGTTAAAAGTTCATCAGTGACTATTGGCTACTGCGTATTGTCAATTGGTGATTAGTGCAATAGTAATTCTCAATGGAAATTGTGCGAAATGTTAATGGTTGTTAACCCCATAACCGAACCAATAACGATTACTTACCGATAAACCAGCAATAGATAAACCGATATCTTAACGGTCCAATGACGGTTTAGGATGATACAAATCGATAACTGATAGGTAAAACTGATAAGTTCCAAAACCAAAACGAACCGATCAATATGCAGCCCTTTAGAGTAAAGTTACAAATTTAATGAGTAAGTTCATTTTCCAGCTTTTATAGTTTTTGTGAGCATATCCATAAAACTTTATATCCATATTTATATAAGTTTTTATGAGCTTAGGTTTTATACATTACCAACATTTTATATTCATGTTTATGGGTTCAAATTAAACTAATGATTTTGCATAAAAGTGTTAGAGATTGACTTTTGTCTCTATTATATGGTATTCCTATTCATTAGCTTTAGTCGTTGCTTAGCTTGAAGTTGTCTAGAACTTCAATTTTTTATGCCTAAAATTTGCTGAAGTTGTTAAAGAAAAGTGGATAAATGAAAAAAAAAATAGGTATTCATATTTAATATGTTTGTGATTTATGTTTATTAATGTTTTCCTACTCACAAAATTATAAGTGGATAAAAGCACTGGATAAATGAAAATACTCTAACAGTTGAAATTTCTAATCAAAACAATAAAGTGAAATACACGACAAGAAAATGGTTTATAAAAGAATATCATATATACTTAAAATGTTTTTGCAAAATATAATTCATTATAAATTTTATCTACTTACCAATATTTAGTTGTTCAGTTGTGGAGGTTCAGATAATATTCAATTATCTATTGTTCAACAAATAAGTCATTTGAATAAGTGGACTATTCATCTATTTTAGTTTGTATTTTTTTACTTTATTCTATTCTTCATTACATTGTATTTTTTATAAGACTTGTACTATATAAACTACTTGCATGGGATACACATGCAACATACATGTTCAGAGACTAGTCTATATGTAAGAAAAAAATTATGCTTAAAACTAAAAACTAAACACGTGAAAGATTCAACATTCAATATAGATATATTACAAATTAAAAAAACTTATATACAAAGTATAATTTTACAGTGAAAGTAAGATTAGAATGAATTTTGAACCAAGAGGTTGGTGGATTGTTTTGAAATTAATTTTCCAAGAGAGAAAAAATATACAACTAACAAACCTCTTTAACTTCTTCTTACATAAAAACAAAAGATCAAATATTGATTTAATTATAACACTTTAAAGACAATTTCAACAGTTTGCCACACTCCACCCCTCAACCTGAACTCTAGACCATGACCCCTCCCACTGCCCTTAGTGACCTTTACGGGTCGTTTAGTGGCTCATGGGAAGGTGTCATTTTGGGTAGCCTTGGACTAGCCTAGCTCACAATGCTATCACCACGACCCGTGGTCCCCACCACGAGCGTCTTATGGTCGTGGGAGGTGAGCATAGCTTGGTTAGTTACTGTAAGCTACCATGGGCAACACCACGACTCGTGGTTCCCTTCACGACCCGTATGAGTCCTCGTGAAGGTTTCCTAAGCTCACTTCCTTATCTCAAGACCTCTCTCTTTAACCAATTCTTACACTACTTGATTTCCGAGGTGGTAAATTATCTCCCCCTTGGGGACATCCGTCCTCGAATGAAATTCTAGACACCTCTTGAAAGAAAAGACTCAAGACTAGCAGCCGATCATGCATGCAACTCATCAAAGTGCATAAAACAAAGGAAGAAACATAAAATCCAAGCTAAACATATTCAATGCATTATAAGGAAAGTAGGAACTAGACATAGCAATCCAATATGCATGAAATTCCAATATTTCTCATGTTCAAGGAGGAACTACCATCTTCAAGCTAAAAGCATGTTGTACGCAATCTCATGGAGCCTATATGCAATCTATACTCAAAAGCATATATCCAAGGAGGAAATATCAACTCCAAGCTAAGGCATGTTCAACAATTCATCTCATGAAGTATATGGGCAACTCATACACAATGCGCTACAACACAAGGAAAATCAAGCACATAAACTCATTTTCTTTCAAAACACAAGTTTCTCATGAACATGCATAACATAAGGAAATCATGGGAATATCTAAATCACACATGACACCAAAACAAAGAGCAAACCATAAATAACTCGATACTTCAAGCTAGAGTAGGAGGAAAAGGAAAGAGATGAGGATATCGGGATATCATATCGGCCTAGGCCTCCCAAGTATCACCCTCAACTAAATGATTCCGCCATAACACTTTCACTGAAGCTATTTCCTTGTTTCTAAATTTCCTAACCTGCCGGTCTAAAATTTCAGCCGGAGCTTCATCATAAGAAATATTTTCATTAACTCCCAAACCTTCTAAGGGAACTATGGATGTCGGATCTGAACACACTTCTTTAACATAGAGGCATGTAAAACCGGATGCACGGATGCCAACTCATATGGCAAATAAAGCTTATAAGCAACCTTACCAACACATCTAAAAATTTGATATGGGCCAACAAAACGGGGACTAAGGTTCCCTCTCTTACCAAACCTCATTACACCATTCATGGGTGAGATTTTCAAATAAAGCCAATCATACACATTAAATTCAAGATGTCTTCTTCTAACATCGGCACAAGACTTTTGTCGAATTTGGGTTGCTCTCAACCTTTCTCTAAAGAGTTAAACCTTCTTTATAGCCTCATCAAATAACTCGGGTCCTATCAAGGCAACTTCACTCACCTCAAACTAACCTATATGAGATTTACACCTCTTACTATATAGAGCCTCAAATGGAGCCATACCAATACTTGAGTGATAACTACTGTTATAAGCAAACTCAATCGAAGGCAAGTGATCAAGTGATCATCCCAATTTCCCTTGAAATCAATGACACATGCTCTCAACATATCTTCCAATGCTTGGATAGAACGCTCTGCTTGCCCATCGGTTTGTGGATTAAAAGTCGAGCTAAGCTTAACTTTCGTGCCAAGACCCATTTAGGATGATTTTCAAAACTGAGAGGTAAACCGAGCACCTCGATCAGAGACAATGGACAAGCACACTCCATGTAACCTTATCATTTCCCTCAAATACAACTTGGCATAATCTTCTGCCGAATAAAAAACTTTGATAGGAATGAAAGATGATTTTGTCATTCGGTCTACTATAACCCAAATTGAGTCATGTTGTCGCCGAGTACATGGCTACCCTACTATGATGGCCATATTAAAACCATTTAATAATCTCCTTTTGCACAACCTCTTGCATAGGGGGATTCAGTCTACTTTGATGCTCAATATTTTGCTTGCTGTCCGGCATGAATTAAATTTTGTAAGAACAAATGCCCAGAGTAATACCAATAATGTCCGCAATAGTCCATCCAATAACCCTCTTAAACCGCTTCAGTACCGATACTAAGGCCTCTATTTACCCTTCACTCAAGTCAGCAACAATGATTACATGCAAAGTGCTATTTCGTCCAAAGAATATACACCTCAAGCGGGATGGAAGAACCTTATGTTTAAGTTTTTGAGGCTCATCAACAGACGGATTTGCATGTGGGGTGTAACGATTCTTCATATCCAATTCCAACCGTTTTGGCTTGAAGCGTAACTAGAACCTATCAAGTGCAGTAACTAGCTCATCATACTCATCAATACCATCACTGTCAAAGTTTATCATCACCGCTGCTAGCGTATCAACACCTAACCTTTCCTCAATGGACACCTCAGATTCTTGCCCCACAATGTGATTCACCACAGATACCAATTAAGATCACTTTTATGCCTCATAGACCTACAGATGTTAAAAGTTACCTCTTTATTATTTAATCAGAACTTCATCTGCCCTCTCTCCATATCAACTAGCGCACGCCTAGTATTATGAAATGGTCTCCATAAGATGATGGGAACCTCAAAATCAACATCACAATATAAGATTACAAAGTTCGCCGGAAAGATGAATGACTCTACTTTCACAAGGACATCTTGCAACACTTCAAAGGTCCTTTTCACAATTCTATCAGCCATGAGTAAACACGTCGCAGTCGGTTTTGGAGCTCTTAAATTCAACTTCTTATAAATCGACAATGGTATCAAATTAATGCCTGCAACCAAATCACACAAAGCCTTCGTAAAGTGAAACATACCAATGGTACAAGGAATAGTGAAAGCTCTAGGATCCTCTTTCTTTTGCACAAGGGACCTAGTAGCAATAGCACTACAATGTTTCAACCTCTCATCATTCTCAAAACTGACAACCCTCTTTTTGGTCACCAAGTCCTTCATAAATTTTTCATACCCATGCATTTGCTCATAAGCTTCTACCAAAGGAATATTGATGGAAAGTTGTTTCAAAATTGTTATAAACATGTGATATTTTCCTTCTTCAGTCTTTTTTACCAACCTTTGTAGAAAGAGAAGTGGAGGTCTAGGCATGGGAGCAACTTTTTGGGTCACCTCAGCTTCTTTTTTTGTAGCATTTTTTGGATCTCCAGTAACCTCAATCTCAACTTCATCCTTTTCTACCACTCTTTCAACCTCAGACGACATGTGGAGATCAATAGTCTATTTTTCTCCGCGAGTACTGACTGCCATACAATGCCCATCATTTTTCGGATTTTGGATGGTGTTCCTAGGAAGTATGCCAGGCTGACGTGGGTTCACAGTAGTGGACAACTGACTAAACTGCTGCTCAAGTTGCTTGATCGACATTGCATGGGAATCAACTTTCTTACCAATCTCAGATAAATCATTGCGCATCTCCTTCACATTTTCATCAATTGCATCAAACCTCTTCATCGTCTTCTACATCATATCTTCAATGCAAGTCATACTAGTACCACCCACTATATTACCAGATTCTTTATTACCAGGTGGAGCATAGGGCCCAACACTCTTATTCATGTTGCAATAGTTTTTTCGGTTGTAATTGTTATCATGATTAAATTTACCATCTCGATCATAGTTTCCCTCTTGGTTGTAGTTTCCATAATTCAGACCTTATTTACCTTGACCTTGACGCCAATTATCCGAGTTGGAACCTTGGATGTTGGTTATGAAACCCCTCGTTTGATCATTAACCAAATTATCATCCTCATCATAGTTACATTCCTCAACTATTGTGGTAGAGCTTTAGTTAGGTAATTTACCGTATTCACTTTTTCTACACTTCCACTCACATGTTTTAATACGAAACCAGTTTAAGTCCTCATTTTGGCAATCTCTTCTTGAATGTCATCATTGGATTGATTTGGTGCAGTTTGGAAAACGAACGTTCTCCTACCATTATTTGGCTTCCTAGTTATCCATGCCTTATTATTTTGGAAAATCCTCTCAAATTTTTCAGTGATCTCCTCAAAAGCGCACTTACCATATGATCCTCCAGCAATAGTACCCAACACAACCCTTTCATTGTTATCTTGTCCTTTGTAGAAGTATGTCTTTAGTGACTCATCATCTATGTGGTGGTTCGAAACACACCACATGAACCCAGTGAACCTATCCCAAGAACTTCTTATGGACTCTCAAGGTAGTGCTGTGAAATTATTCAACTTATCCTTGTGATTTATCTCTTTGAACACTGGAAAATATCTTGCTATGAACATATTATGCAATTGGCCCCATGTATAGATCGAATTATATGGAACCTCAGAAAACCACACAACAGCATCATCGGTCAACGACAATTGGAATACTCTCAAACCTTTGACATCCATATCCAACTCTAGTCATCCTGCACAACTCTTACAGATAGTTGACAATTTAGCCATGTGAGCGTATCAATTTTTTGAAGCCAACCCATCAAAAAATCCCTCTTGCTGTAACCATTTGTATAAGACTACTGGTCACCACAAATGTATATCTTGGAAGTAGAGGAGGGAAAACAATAGGCAGATCTGATCTAACTACATCATAGTCAAACTTGTAGTTATCACGAAACCACGGTAGTGGCAGATTCGACACCCTTTCTATATTTGCGATTAGATTACCAACATCAACTTGAGAGGGCACATTTACAACCCCATGAGAATGCAATTCGACTCTATCTCCTAGACCCTCTCTGATTGGATTGTTAAGTACCTATTTATTATTCATTTTCCTCCGAGTTCTTCTATATTCAGGATCATAAGGGGTCAAGGGATCACCTCGAGTTCGTCTACTTGTCATACACAATCGGTAAGACTTGTAGAAAACAAAAATGTAAAATTAGGAAACACTTGATTCAAGTTAAAAAATGTAGTTAAACATAATCTAAAAGGTGTACTCCCCGGAACTGGCTCCAAAATTTGATACGGTTAAATTACATCTCTCTTAAAGAAGCATAAGTGATCGTCATCAAGTAAAGAACCCAAACTGTAGGATAAGGTCGATCCGACAAGGAATATAGTTTAGACTTAAGCTTAACTCACAATTATCTATTTTTAGTCAAACTATTTTCGAGAAAAGTAAACAGGGGATTTTGTAACTAATGTAACAGATTGTTGAGGTAAGCAAGATTCACAGTTTGAGATATCAATTCAAGATGGAAACAAGGGCATGTGTTTTCCCCACTATCTTTTAACGCAGTAATCCTAATAATAGTAATTCTATCCTAGTGTTTGACATGCAAGGCCGATAAGTTATGTATCCCTACGTGATTAGTAATCTTAGTAGGAACTTTCACTCGCGACTTGGTAAATACACGAATGTGTTGTTTACTAACCCTTAACTTCACCCCAGATTAGTCATTGTGTCAATTAACTTAGGGTATTCACCCTTTTCGCAATTGATTAAAGTCAGACTATTAGAGAGAAGCAGATCCTTCACTAAATCATTGATGTATAATATTATTCTTATTCATTACCCCTTGGTAAGGGAAGTAGGAACGAGGTGAGTTCTAATGTTGTACACAACTAGAACGACTTCTAAACGAAAAGATTAACAATACATGCATAAATACTATTCAAGAATTACGTAGTTATTATTCATACTTTGTGAATTGCTCGTGGTTCCCACAAACCTAGTTGTGGATTTAGCTACTCATGTTTGAGAGTGCACAATTCATAAGTAGGTTAGAAGAAATCATGAACTTACAATTAGAATAGATGAAATTTGAAATACTGAATTGAAAATCAAAGTACAAATTGCATAAACCCACTTCAGGAAATTAAATTGCTAAGAGTTTGCAAAATAATGCAAAAACACCAAAACAAAAGTATATAATATTGTCTAAGCCCTAAAAACGTAAAATAGAACCCATATTTATAGAGTTTGAAATCATAAACCAACTAGGAAAAAATAACAAAAACTGATCCAAGACGGTGTTTCGACTAATGGCATGACCTACAGACCATGGTTCAACCTATGGTCCGTTGGTCGCCCCCGTGGTTCAAGTGCTGGAACTTTATATCTCTGATATCATTGATGGATGTGCAAGACAGGTAGTTAGTCATCCTACGGTCCGTTATTGTCTTCCGTGGTTCCACACTTTGTTCAATTTTTTTTAACTTCACCTACGTTGCACCACCTATGGGCCATCATTGGACCTACAGTCCGTGGTTGGCTTCGTTGGTTAGTGTAGCTGCCAATTATAGTCATATTTTCTCTCCACCACTTCCAAACTAATTTCCTACAAAAGATTACATAAACATTATATCTAATAACAAAATAGCTCAAGAAACACATAAATTCTAAGTGAAATGCACCAAAAATATCGTAAAATCACGGTATATCAGTTCATGGCCTGTGAAGGGCTCTGTTGTCCACCACTTCTGGGTGGGTGTGAACAACAAGTAGGTCAACGGACCATGGTTCCTATGACGGTCCGTGAACCCTTCCGTAGTTTGATGTACCGTGAGTTTACAGTACTTTTAATACATTTCACTTAAGAGTTGTGTGTTTCTAGAGCCATTTGGTGTTGGTTTTTATGTATGTTTATCATGTTTTGTAGGAAATATGTTCAGACACAAAAAACTTAAAGACACAGCTGAAATATGCAGAAAAGGGCATCTACGTAGGTGACCTACGGACCGTAGGTCCTTGAAACGACCCCAAAAAAAATAAAAATGCCCGAAAATGTGCTTCGAAAACACCAAAAATTATAATTTCCATATATCTCAAAATCCGTGCATCATTTCGGAAATTTGACTTCATATTCTTATTCAGGGGGTCAAATTGAGTGGGAAATGAGTCTAACCC